>JAOVYU010000036.1:2824776-2837898 GCA_025674565.1 Synodontis membranacea | reverse complement strand
AGTTAAAGGAAGAGTTCGGCCACAAACGAAACGCACACAACGTTCCGCTTGACTCCAGTCAAGCATCTCTGCCTGTTCTAGTTTAGCACTGAGGCTAAGTAGATAACAAGTAAAAGAATCTTAGAGCTACGAGTTTATTGTCATGCAACCTGTATGCTTCAATGAAGTAAAAATAGTACACAATGCCTGTATTTAAAAAAAAAAAATGATAAGGTATAAGTATACTTTCATAAGAATCAATTTTACTCCGCCTTCCAAATTTAGGCCACACCTCCAAGCTAAGCATAATTCTATCACCCAGCTATATGCCGCCATAACATTTTATTTATTTATTTATTTATTTATTTATTTTAAACGTATTTATTTGTTTATTAGCTCCACGGCAGATTTTGTCCATTTTCATAGATAACATTGTGTCATTTTAGTGTCAGAAACCATATTATCAAGTGTGCGATGGCTTATACGTGCCATTATATTGCTAAACTAGCGGCTACAGGCTTTAACTTAGTGTAACGATATCAAACCTGGTTGATGGACTACATTTAGGTTGAACAGAAAAACTGCGTAAATTTCATTTTTGGCTGAACAATTGCTTTAAAATCAATAGCATTTACAACTATTGAGAATAATGATGACAACATAGAAAAAAAAGTCAATTGTGTCTCTTCACCCAGACCTGAAGATGGCACTGTAAGGAATTAAAATTTTACCTGGTTACCCGCCACCTTCTTCTTGCTCATTTGGCTGCTTCTCTGCTGTGCACTGGAGAGAAAGAAGCATTTTTTAGTAGAAATTAAATATTTTTTCATATATAAAATATCTTTGTATATTGCCAGCATTTTACAATTCAAAACAAATTATTAATAGGATTAAATATAAATGTAAAATGTTATGAGTTGGAGTATTATCCATGAGGAAAATCCATAGTTTGTAATAATAATTTTTAGCGTTTTTTTTTAAATAAATAATTTATCTGAAAACTTTTTTCAATCAGTTTGACAACTGGCAGTACTGATAATAAGAAGGTCATGAGTGCTTTAAATGAAGTTAGTTATATTAAAATTACACAACTGTTATAAAAAATAAAATTGTATTAAATAAAAAAAATGTCTAACGATAAATTGCAGTAAAGATGATTTTGTTCAACACTTAGGCTTGCAATATATATATATGTGATGACCCTTTGCTTTGTGCTTTTTTTTTTTTTTTTTTATACAATTTGTACAGTTGTATAAGGAAATGAGCTGTAAGTTTTCCTGAATATCACACCTGCTTTATTTATTTATTTATTTATTTATTTATTTTTGCAGCATTTTCTTATGTAATATGTTGCTTTATTCACTGACATACAAACATTTTTCAAATACAATTTTTTTGGGGGGGGGAAGTAATGTTTGGAAATCTTAAATGTTTTTGTACAATAATGCAGAATTCATCAACTAAAAAATCTGTAATAACATTTGTAATCAAATTTGTACTAGAAGAAAAATAAAACAATGAAAGCATTTACTGAGTGTATATCATTAAATTAATCTTAAACTATCCAACATAACAACCGATAGAAAAAAAACCCCCAAAAAATTATTTTCTGAAAAGAACAAAAAGACAATGCTATGGTCTACTAATAATCTAATTTCTAATTATTCTCTCCATTTTCACATTCACAAGCCTCAGTGGACTGACATTTCCATCACATTTCCAGTTATGTTTTAATCCGTCAAATTCTATATTTTTACATATAAATGCTTATAGACACTTTATTAGTCTGTAGTATATTTTTATGTCTTTCCCTTCCTCTTTAATCAATTCTGTCTAAGTGTGATATCCAAATCCAGTCATTTCTCTAGTGACATTAAACTATCTGATTGATCGTACAATAAATATAAAAACTCACTTGGCAAATCCGATGAAATCTTCGTGGTTGGTATTCATGTAAGCCAACTCGATGTCAATAAGCAGCATCACCTTGTGATTACAGGTGACAAAAATGGTTTAAAAATATAAGTTTTAACATGTACCACATTAGATCATATTCTTACAAATTGTTCTAAAAGACATTAAGGTCAAAAATTGGTTAATTGAAGGGTACCTATATTGGGTATTCATAAGCATTAAGCATTATTTAGCTAAACTATATGATTAATGTACGAAAACTTTTTTGTGCGTGTGTGACCATATCTTTAACAGCACATTGATGAATTATTCAGAGATCTTATGCCTTGTGTAAAGTGTATTTCATGTTTTTAATTCTTACATGAAGCTCATATGCCAAATGAATGATATTAATGCCCTCAAACTAAAGTGGTAATCTTTATTGCTTTCTTAATTTGTCAAGCACGTGCCTGCATTAAAAACAAAATTTCAAGAGAAGGAGGGAAAAAAAAAGATTAGACACCTATAATAATCCTTTTCTCTAATGATGCCTCATAAACCTTTTATAAATCATCCAGTGCTTAAAAGATTGATGCGATGCTTATGAAAGTGCTACAAGGTAGATACTGAAATACATGTGTAGCATCACTGTCTTTACGCCTCACCTGATTCTTGGTGCGACTCTCACGATCACGGATGTGCTGAGTGACGATCCTTTCCATTTCCTCTCGCAGCATGGGGTACTGGGCCAGCTATGGACACATACACACACCCACATCCACACACGTGCAGACAAGATGCAAGGCAGAGAGCACATGTATCATACACTCGACCTACTATTGGTGTCTTCCTCTACATACAAACAACATGGCACTATAAATCATGCTGGATTCAAAAGCTAACCATGTGTAATGTTCATATGCACACTGAACAAAATGTATACAGTAATATAAAACAAAATATTAAGGAATCACATCAAAGAATAAATGGTGCATGAGTGTGATTGCTAAGACTAAATTATTTATTGATTATTTTGCACATCATTTTAAATAATTTCATTGCCTCTGATTAGGGCAATTGTTAGCACCCATATTTGATTTAATTTAACTCAATTAATTAATGTAAATACAGTACAATGTCTACTTTGAGGTTTTCTGACACTAAGGGTGCTTTCACACCGTTTAGTTCATTTCAGTGGAACCCTGGTGTGTATTCCAGCTCGGCGCAGCTATTCAAAACAACAGGTTCGATTGGTAGGAAAATGATTCGAATCTGAATCGACTTAAATGAATCAAAGCATTGTAAAGCGTGTTTTTTATTGTGAGCCGCTAAACTGAACCAAAAGACAGAGCTGTAGAACTGCAGAAATACTATGAGACAAACTAGAGACAAACAAAAAGAGAACATAAACACTGGATCTGGCAACATATTTGAAACTTGTGATTTATGTATTGTAATTACCTAATCTTTTATTTAGTTCTGACTCTGTGTCCTATGTGCTTGGGTGATTTTTGTGATTTCAGCAAGCATCTGGCAAAGGTTTAATCGTGTTTTTCCATCGCCTATTAAACAAAAGATGTTTACGAGTTACCTCTTCAGCCATACGTTCATTTGTTTGTTGAATAATTTGTAGTGAGAAATCAAGCCTTTTAGCAAACAAATGCAAAAGTGTCTCTGATTCAGTTAGTCTCGTCAAACATACTAATAGGTGTGAAAGCACCCAATATCTTTTATAGACCATTTTAGTTTTCGGAGCTGTTTAAGTTAATGATGCATTGCAATGTTTGGCTCATGCAGAGTCACTTTCACAAACCTTAACACACAGACTCATATAAAATAGCGCAAAGTGGCAAGCATTCATGTTGACTCTGCTTCAGTCAAGTACAGCGATGCAAAACCAAACAGGGAATTTAAAAGGGGCAAAAAAGCAAGACTGCTTACAGACATGAGCAGGACATTTACACATGCACTGAAAGAATGAAATGAAAAAGAGGAAGAGAGGGAGGAGTGGATGTTGGAAGAGATCAAAGTGACCTCATGTGGATTTTCAGCACAGTCACATCCTCTCACGACTTACTATGAAAGATTTGACCCAATGTTACAGTCACTTGGTGAAAGAACATGTGACAAATTACTGTACTGCACACTTGTGGCATGGTTTAAAAAAATGCAATAAAAGAATGCAATGTGTGTATGTAGAAATCCACAAGAGGTCAATTGTCCAAAGAAAATCCTTGATCAAATGTGAAAGGTGTCTAGAAATGGCAACATGAGAAGAGGAGAAAGGTAGAGACAGATGTTTTTAATTGGTGTTTCTTCTGGTCTAGTGAGTGTAACAGGACCTACCATCCTATATTTTAGAAACAAATTAACCAAATATCCATTATTGAAGAAGGAATTTCACAGAAGCTACTAAATCTATTAATAAATTGAAAGGACACAGAGATGAAAACGTTTAAAGCAAGTAAGGAAAAAAAAGACAGGACAGGAATACAAAATGCAAATAAACCGAGAAAAATTGGAAGCTGGAAATTTTGGATGTTATTCTGTAAGAGAACCAAATAAATCTTTAGTGGACCATGATCAAGAACAAAGAATATAAATAAAAAAAATGGAATGAGATTAATCATTGTAAAAGTGGTAAGGATAGACTGACTGTTGCTGGACGGATTCTGTTATTAGGTTGACCGTTTAGGGACTGTCTTTAATTGGTTCTTAAAGTTAGAAGATATGCTGCTAGTTAAGCTGTGCTAAGGAAAGCAAGATATTGTAGAAGGTGTACCACAAGGCTCTGTAGAAGGCCCGGTTTTGTTTTCATTATACCTGCTGAAATTAAGGCAGGGTCAGTTTTCACAGACACACAGTCATAGATCTGTAGAGCCGTAAAGTAGCTTTTCAACCCAGTATCAATAAAAGAATATAAATGATTTCGCAAGAGAAACTCACAGCCTCCTCTTGTGTTTATTAATTTATGTTACATTTCTATTATATTACTAATATCGCTCTAACCAGTGCTGTAATCACGACCACCAAAAATGAGACCGAGACCAGAGCATATCGAGACAGAGACAAAACCATGATTTTCAGGGATTGAGACCAAGTAAAGACCAAGACCAAGGCAGGGTGAGACCGAGTCAAAACCAAGATCAGACCAATGTGAGTTCCATTCTTCCATTCTTGCAAACATAGGCACTTCTCAAATTGCTCTGAAAGATCCACATTAACATTAAAATACCCACATACAAACAAACAAGCATTAAGATCTTTATTCAACATTCGTTCTTGGTTGGATTTCAAGCAGGAAGTTTTACATCCGATCACAGTAATGATGCTAACAACGCACAGGCAATTCAGTGATATCTCTGCAGCTGTGGTCTTGACCGGTCTTAAAATAAAAGTCCTCTATGTCTGAGAGAGACAAAAGACAGAGTAAAAATGTGGTCAGTTCCTATTTTGAAATAGAGCTGCATTTAAAAAAGTCATGTTCTATTTGAGTCTTTTTCGCTATCCTGACACACTGCTCTAGTTCAGGTGTTCAGCAATAATAATGGACAAATTTCATCATCCTCTACCTCCTCCAGTTCCTCCTCTACCTGACTCTTACTCGGTGGAACAACAGAAGTCAGGAAAGCAAACACAAAAATATACTAAAACACTCCTATTTTAAAATATGAGTTACAAGTGTGACGATAAATAAGGAAGATTAACCGAAACACCAAGGCTTGGGATATCCATGTCCAAAAAGTTTGGGGACCTCTGGCAATTAAGCAAACAGAATAAAAAGCTGTAATCTGGTCTCTATGAACAGAACAGAGGATTACATATGTAACTGTGGTTCTATGAAATCTATGACTATTCTGTCACATTGTGCTCAGGTTTCTATTTTGTTTTCGTAAACTTTGCTCTTTTTAAACTTGTCCTTGTAAATGTTTTTTTTTTTTTTTTTTTAATCGTGTAATGCAGCACTACTAGTACATATTTTGTTATCTAGTATAACACATAATGAATGCATAATGATTTTAAAGTAGACTTTTCAGATGTTGATGACTAAGCAGAGGACCACCAGAAACACACCACATGTTGAAAAGAATGACCAGAGGACAAATGTGATCCATTATGGAGCTTTTATAGATTACTCATATAAGGTCAAGGTTATTTGTACTTGGCAAGAAAATGAGCACACACTGTAAAACCCCACTAATAATAAAGGAAAATCGCTTTGACAGTCTAGAATATAAGTGAGTAGAAACTCAATTTCAGTCCATAGAGTCAATAGAGTCACTCTAGATTCTCTGAATGTTTCAGATTAGATTTTAAGAAAAAGTGCTCTCTTGATATATGTTCCATTTATATGTTAAAAGCTGTAAAAAGTTCCAAAGCTTAATTATTTAATTATATTATTATATTATCTGTTTTAATCTGCTTGCATTTTTATTTTCTCTTCTGCCATTTTAACAGTATTGGTTATAAGCAAGGCAACGCTCTCGTGTTAGGAGTTACAGGTTTGGCTCATATCTGCCTCATGCACACAAAAAGACTTGTCCTAAATGACTCACATAGCCAGTAAATTGAGTAAGTGTGTAATCATATCCTCGTACTAAAATAAATTGCCTTGAGGCTTTCACAAGGCCGAGTCGAAATAGACAATACGGTTAGAGACGGCCCTAATCAAAAACACATCCTCTTACTTTAATAGTGCCATGAAGCAATTAGAAAACAAATGCCTTTGAAAAGTTGAAAAGGGATCAGATAGCAAAGCTATCTGATCAAATAGAAAGAAGAGACAAGGGGAAAAAGGAGTAAACAAACACAAACTTTGTGTTTTAACGTATCGGATAAATTTTATTATATTATATTACAGTGCTGCTGAATTCTCGAATCTGAATGGTGAGAAGGTGTTGGTTAATTTTCTATAACCGCAGGTCTTACATTAGTGTGGCTGCAAATCACAAAAGGTTTATATTAATGTATATTTGTTCTAGTATAGTACGGTATGTTACAATATCGTTTGCTGCTGTTTAGCAAAGGAAATCATATTAATATGCTGAAGCTTTCTTTGAGGAGAAGGTTATTTAACACTCATGTATGTGTTAGTGCTTTTTTAACGGCAGACCTCAGAATTTTCCCTCAGAGCATTCCCATTTATCTTATTAACTTCAAGAGTGAGAAAACAAGAGACAGTGAGGGGATGAGTTTTTATATTTGCTATAATGTACAGTAAATGAATAAGTTTTAGAGATTAAATACAACAATAAACAATAGAAATATAGAACGCCATTAACTAATACAATTGTAATTGCTGTAGCATAAGAGAATTAAAACACTTTTGAACATGCTGTTATTTCAAAATAATCATCTTCTGGGTTGATATCAGTAAATGACAGAATCAGGCCACATCACAGCCCCCCCATTACCAGTTATTTCCATATAACAGATGCCCATAAGTGTTTAATTCCTTACTTAATCCTGTCTATTTGAGCCAAAATGGATAAACAATGCTCCCTAACACTGAACAAAAAAAAAAAAATGGCCACAGATTTCTTTTTTTTTTTGCCTGTTTGTTTTTGCCACCGAGTCCAGCCGTCAGTCTATCCGTACCCAAGAGGACGCAGACAAAAGAGGATTTTGTTTCTGCATTACCTTTTCACTACATTTTCGTATGGTGGAGGTGAGTTCACTCACTACCATATCTATACACTTCAGGCAGGGAGACTTCAGCTTTTGGATCAGCTTTTTCACTATGGCCTCGAAGGCCAGATCGGGGGTAAACAGGCCGGTCCTGTAGAGGAAGTGGGGTGGCACAGCACAGGACAGAGGTAGTAGAGAAGGAGGGAAAAAAGAAGGTGGACGGATGGTGGGAGGAAGAGAGAAGCATGAGGAGCAAGGAGAAAGAACCAAAAACGGAGAAAAGGGTCAAACAATAAAGAGGGAAACGGAGAAAGAAAGAAGAGCTACGCAGAATGAAGGGGGAGAGAAGAAGAGGTGAGGAAAGAGAGAGGAGGTCCAGGATGGAAGGACAGATAAGACAGCACAGAGGAAAGAAAATGCAAGTGAGACATTTGGTTTCTACTTAAGCCATTCGTCAGAGGGCTCGAGCCAAGATTTCCCTCCCACAGAGAGAGAGAGAGAAGGAGAGAGAGAGGAAACCTCAGCCTGCTGTACGCGGGCCAACAGCTTGAAGCCAGGAATAATTTAGACTGCAGTGCTGCACACTCACGCCAGTCAGAGACCCTCTACATTCCGCTCTCCATGACCCCAACCTTACAGCTGACCACCAAAACCAGAGCCAGTCTATTACGTCCCCACTGGAGCAGTAGGAACTCTTACGGAGTGCTGACACGGCTCTCAGGCGGCTGTTAATCTGGGTGTTAGTGCTTGTTAACAGCCTCCTGTCTTTGTCCTCGGTGGTTTTGTAGTTGTAAATGTAAAACGAAGACGGGAAATGCAATTCGTTTGCACTTTCTGTACAGTTTGCATAGCCACGTTGCTTAAAGTGACATATTTGTGCTTAGTCTGACTGACGTGAATTGGCAGCACCGCATTCTTTCGAGGTCGGTGTCTGGGTGCTGAAGCCTTAATGCTAGGTGTGTACCATGGTTCAAGCATAAAACTTATCACACAGAATAACATGCTTTTGTTTTTTGCTTGCTCAGCAGTTCTAATGTAATTACTGTAATGTTTCGATGCACGGCTGGGCAATATGGCAAAAAAAAAAAAGGTCATTTGGCAATAATATTAAGACATGCTAACAAAATGCCAGCATGCCACACCAAACAAAAGCTAGCTAAAAAGTTAGCTTTGTATGCAATTAACCAAAATTAAACTAGGGTTAGCGCCAGATAGCATGTTAGCAAAACAGACAATTTTTTTTTTTTTTAATTAAAGAACATAATAGTTAGCCTTATGATAGCTAGCACTGGAGAACAGAGCCTACTGGATGTAATAATTACACATAATATTAGTCAGTCCAATGCCAGGTAGCATGCTAGCATAGCAGGCTACTTGTTTTAATTACATGATAGCTAGCATGTTAGCCACCTTGGCAACTGGTTAATGCAAAATAAGTCTTATGTTAGATTAATAAATAATAGCTAGCTAGTTTGTGTTCAGAGATTTTACACTCAGCCTAACTTTTGCTAGCTTGTTAAGGAATTTAGTCTAACTACTAATATAAAGTGATTACTGCTTAAAAGGCTTTCAATTTAAAGTGTGCAAAAGTAAAAGGTTTTAAATGTAATTGTATTTTGTCTATTCACCTTGTAGTAGCAATGGTAATAGGGTTGGTTATAGAGTATATAATGAAAAGTAATTTATTACAATATCATTGCCATGTCATCATATTACTCAGCCCTGTATAAAATATCAGAAACAGTCCCAATTCTTCTGCACCTAGCAGTCAAACTCCAGCACCCAGATGTTTCTACCCAGTGCACGGAGCTGTTTTGACCATGCTGTGGCCATTCTTCTCATTTCTGTCCAAAACCCACAGCCAAGCACACAAACACACTCACGCAACTCACACACATACGCTAGCCATTGCCCCTCTGCAGCCCTGCGACAGGCCCATGGGTAGGAGAGGGCAAGTTTAAGGGACTGCTGGGACACATCATGACCCTCCACCAGGGCTTTACCTTCTTGGTACACTGCCTAACGGTATTGACTAGCTCAGAAATGACCATGTCCACGCATTTCTGGCAAGGCTCTTTTATCTTCGCGATCTGCCTTTTCACAATGGTCTCAAAGGCCATGTCCGGGGTGAAGAGCCCAGTTCTGCTCGTCAAAAAGGAAACCATTCCGAAGATGAAAAAAAAAAAAGGAGGAGGAGGGGGGTGAGAGAAAAAAAGGAGAGGTTGGGCAGAAAGAAGAGTGTTAATATGATTTACTGTAGCATGATTTATGGTTTAAGTGTAATACAACGAAATCAGGGAAAAAAAATCTTGGTCCTAAAATATATTAGCGCCTCTGCATTCCAGAAAATGTGACTCTGTCGGTTCCCAACTATGACTAGCGAGAAAAAGAACGTTCAGTCATAGAGGACTCTCAAAATGTCCCCAGCTGGCCCAGAGAGCACAAAGATATAACGAAAAGAACCATTTATTTTATAGGAATAACTGCCCATGGTGACGTTTATTCAATTAGTCAGCTTGCTGTCTGGATTCTATCCTGTCCAGTGATGCGTTCTGATAAATGATTAAGTCAGTTGCACCAGACAGGTAGAAACCACACACAACCAACCCCAACTGCAAGTGAGACAGATTAACGATTAACGAAAAAAAAAATCACATTTGCCAAATCTAATCACAAGCTCCTCACAATTCACAACCGGGTCGCAATTCGTAGAAACTGGTTTTGAGCGGGGGGCTAAAAGGAGACTCGAGGAACTGTTGTGATTAGGCTTTGTGATTAAATTCGACTTTCAGGATAGACGGGCGGAAAATACGGACACGACAGGGATCTGGAGTTGAGGAACGGTGGAAAGAAGACGTGCCTGATGCCATGAATGTTCTTGATGGCGTAGCTGATCTCCTTGCGCAGCTCCTTTTCATCAAACTCCATCTACAGAGACAGGGAAAGAGTGAGTACAGAATGATTTTTTTTTTTTCATTATCTTCAGCTGAAGAGAGAGAGAGCTACTGTTTATAGCTGCTCCAGCATAAGCGATAAGAAGAGCTAACTCGTGTCAGACATTCCACGACATTAAATTTAACTATAAATGGATAAAACGTATGAATTTAGTGATCCGTGGCAAATTAAGAGGAATGATCTAAGAGGAATACGACATATCAGGACAAACTTTGGAGTGGTAACAGTAATTCTGCTTTTTGTCAGAACACCTAATATTTTCTCTGAAAAGTTGATATAACGACTATATTACCTCAGTCCTCAGTAATAATGTCTACTAAGAAACTATACTTATCCTGTTGAGTAAATAATAATTTTCTGCATTACATAAATTATCACAAAGAAGGAGATCAATACCAGGCTTCTATTACTAATCACTTATTATCACTATAATAATAATAATCCATAATTATCCTTATTAATAAAATTGTAATAATTAGTTCCAGCATTGTTTCAGCTTGTAATAAGAAGAGAATGCTTCCAAGAATCCTTTTCTCACTCTTGACTCTTAGCCACTTCCTGTTTAGCCGCTTCAGACAGAGTGTTTTATTGTGCGTGTATGTGTGTGTTTGCGTGTGACTGTGTGAGTGTGTGTGTAGTTCTTTTTTCTTTCTTTTTTTTTTTTCCAGTAAGCGGGAGGAGAATGTTTTACTCATAAAGCCTGTAGTCATGGCCCGAGGGAGGCGCGAGTTTGGGTCGTGACTCATTCTCTGGTCACTAAGTGATAGCAGCACGACCCACCAGAGCACTGCATTATAGTAAGGCTGAATTTATTTTTTATTTTTTATTTTTTCTGATGTCTTATGTAAACAGACGTCTACAGTTGTAAATTTAAGGATAAGATTGTTCGGTGAATCACGATAAGAACAATACTGAAAATGACGACAAGTGAACGAGCATTGCTCATTAAATACGAAGAGTGCGTATTTATGTGTGAGGGTAATCTTCGCGCACCTTCACCAGTTCGAAAGGGAAGCGTTCATGGAAGATGCGGTTGATCCTCGCTCCGCCTGAGAGCTCGTAAGTCTCGATCTGATCGCCCGAGCCCTCGATGCGCTTCTCAAAATCCACAGAGAACTGCTGCACCATCCTGGAGAGACAAGCCAGTGAAGAAGACGTGAAGAATGTGTAGATGCTTTAAATCTATACAGGAGAAGAACTAGAGTCAATTACTATCCTCAGAGAACCTCCCACCCTTACGTGTCACTCTCTTACCTATCATGACAAACCCTTATAGTTAGGAACCATTTAACCTTTGATGAAAGTTTGGTGCTTCATTTTGGTTCTTCTTTCTCATGCCATTACAAATCCAACACTAGACCCAGACTTCGTACGGGTTGCGTTAGAGTACCTGCATGTCCTATGCATGTTTGTGTACATGTATAAAGCTGAGTTACTGACTGTAACAAAGCCTTGGTTTTGCGAGACGGGTCGTCCGGGCGGAAGTTCTTGTACTCCTCCACCTCTTTCTCGATGGACAGCAGTTGGCTCTGGAGTTTACTGCGCAGTCCAGGCAGTGTGTCTCGGATATGATTAGTTAGTTGCTGTGAATAAAGGTGAGGGTTGACACGAGTTAGAGTTTTACCAAAAAAAAAAAATAATAATTAACTAGTATTTATTTTTTCCTCTCACAAATGATTAAACATTATTGGGTGTGATATTGGTGAGTTTAGCTAAGGTTTTAGGTTAGGTAGTCGGTTAGGTTGTTAGGTATTATTAGATGCTTCTATTTACTTATCCATTTACTTATTTCCTTTTACTAATTTTACTAACACTACGTAGGTAGATAACATACCTATCTAGTTACTTACTCACTTACTTGCGTACGTACCTTCCAACTCGCGCACTTTCTTACCTACTTAATTATGTACTTGCATATTTATTTACTCGCTTATCTACTCACGTGCTGACTTATTAATCAATTAATTACCTCACTTGCATCCTTATGTATTTGATTCCATTACTTGCCTCTTCACTTCCATCTTTATTTACTTAAATTGCGTTCTTACATACTCATTATATGTACTATACACTTGTCTAATTAGAATCTAATTGTGTTTATATTTCCCTTCTAAAGCCACACTTCACTAGCGACCGTCTGTTTCTAATATTTTGGTACCACTTTATTCAGACATATTATAGTATTATAAGTCAATATGTCTTTTCTGCTATAAATTGTGCATTAGAATGGATCCAAAGTGTGTGAAGATGAGCACGTTTCACATTTCGCCTTTTACAGCAATATTTATATTACTGTATTAACGTATTTGTATAAGTTAATTATATTTCAAAAATAAAAAATGAGGAAGAACTTAAATGAGCACATTTAATAAGTATTTTAATAAGCTTTTTTTTTTTTGTCCATGTCTTGTGTGCGTGCTATTTGATACTGTTCTAACCTCCCTAACAAGGTTCATAGACTGATAGTCCCTGATTAAGTGAACCAGATGCAGATGACATTTTTCCTTTTATACGACAAGAAACCATATTTGGAAACATCATGGGACATCCAAAATGGCCTGGTAGAACCACATGAATTTGAATTTTGAATGTTGTAAATATATAAATGTTCCTTTAACTTTACATTTAAGTGTTTTTGAAGTGTTTAAGTTAATTTTTTCATATATA
>JAOVYU010000036.1:2806607-2817417 GCA_025674565.1 Synodontis membranacea | reverse complement strand
AAACTGACACAGTTCTTCTGGAGATTTTGACTATCGCAATTGCTTCTTTTTTTTGCAGCAAAACCCAGGAGCCTTCAATACGTGTTTTTGTCTGAAAAGTTGTCTCTTACATATGTTGCTTTCTTTACTGACATACAAACATTTTTATGCTCACAATTATTATTATTATTATTATTTTTTTGGAAAAGTAATGTTTGGGAATATGAATAGTCTTTGTACTGAATCAATAAGGCAGAATTCATAAAATGTAATTTATAACACCATTTGTACGCAAAAAAATAGGACGCCTAAGACTTTTGCACAGTACTGTATATATAATAAAATTATGATAATGGTTATATTGTAGAAAATATTACTTTATTTCATTTAATTGTACAGGATATTACTAGTAACTGTGCTGCCAGTTTTTTCCCTGTAAAATGTACAGTACAGTGTGTTATCTATAGCAGAAAGGCATTTGGACATGTATAAATACCACACTTACTGTAGGTATCTTGTGTTACATAAACAATACATATTTAGAAAAATGGCAGTTCAGGGCTCAGGCTAACCCTAACCCACATTTGGTTTTTGTTTTTTTTGTCATATTGCTATGAAACTTGTTGTTCTTTTTCTATATGAATAGATGCATTATGATTAAAAAAAAGGCAAAACCGAGGCACAATACAACCCCGATCCTTTAGAGACTTCCATCTCCCTGCAGTCAAACAGCTAACCAGTAAATCAACAACAGCACAACAGCTTCCCGCATGGAGTAAATGCAGTATGGAAAATAAAGGATGCATCTGTCTCTCTCTCTCTGTCTCTCTCTCTCTTTCCCATCCCCCATTGAGGCAGAATGCACGCTCAGCTCAGATCAGCAGTGATGGAGACGGACAGATTGCTGCCCCGCCTCCTTGTCCTAATCTCACAGTTCTCCGTTCCCCTCCTCCTTTCCTCCATCCCTCCATCTTTCTCTCTCTAACTCTGATTCCCTATCCTGCGCTCGCTCTCTCTCTCTCTCTTTCTCTCTCTCTCTCTCTCTCTTCACCAAGCCTCATCACGTGGCAGCCATCCAGCAAGCGCAGAGGACACACACACCAGCAAGCATTACACTGCAGGGGATAGAGCAAGAAAGACAGACAGAGAGAGAGAGAGAGAGAGAGAGAGAGAGAGAGAGAGAGATGAGGGAAAGACTTGCTATGCATATTAGGAATGTGTTTTATAACAAAAATATATCACAGTTACATTTTATATGACAAGTACATATCATATATCATGATACCTGCTATTTTTTTATAAGTGTATTGTGACAAAGCTATAAAGATATGAACATTATATCATATATAATATGACAGATATTATATTTAATATATATTTTCCCAGCAACTGAGAGAGGAAAAGCATTTTTTAGGACGTGAGTGAACAGAGATGACAAATATAGAAAAGAAAATATTGTACAGTTTATGTCATCACAAATCATTATCAGGGTTTTTTTTTTTCCTCCAGTCGTCCACATTGGTCAGGTCGAACCAGTTAAGAAGCAGTGGTTGTTTTTCCACAAACACTAGACGCAAAATGGATACGCACCCCTTGTTGGAATAACAAACACTGCTTGCTTTGTCTCACCACCGTTTCCACATCCTGTAGTTGACAGAGACACACAGAATCAACATATGCCCTGATAACATGCACCAACATGCACAAGACGCACCATGTTAATGCTGCGTGATGTGTCCTGTCATGAAGCACAGGCACTGTTATCATCCCGAAGTTGATTATTTTGCTATAAGAGCACACCCTTGAGTGCTTTATTCCTCTTATATCACAGCTATTTGCTAATTATAATTTTCCAATTATGAAATAACAGTGTCATTCTTTCAATCTGTTAATAGTTGCATTTAATGTTTTGGAACATCCATGAATCAAGTTAGATTCTGTCCGTCATTCACCATTTTAGAGCAGCTATAAACAAATATTCCCTCACTTTTTCAAGAGATTACTGAGAAATCGCCAAACTCGATGTCCTCTCATCTAAACATGGTGGAAAACCAGACTGTTACAAAGCGCTGACACTGGAGACTCCTTTCAAAGCGTTTCACAATATCAGGCATTCTTCTTTTTATATAACAACACAGTTTTTTATTTGTTTATTATTAGACTTGTAACTATTAAACTCTCCACTAATGTTGTTATAGAAAAACGCTGTTACGGAAAATAAATAACAAATTCAGAACCAATCAGAATTGAGAACGCAACAGCACTGTGGTATAAATTACAATATCAAAATTAGAACATGATAGCCTCGGCCATTCAAAGAAACAGTCGGCGGGTAGAAAGATTAAAGCATCTGAGATTGAATCTGACCACTCAGTGTTGCTGGGCAGCACTTAGATTAGAAATAATCCAATTCAACGGTGAGGCAGAGGCTCAGGAAGGTTCTTAGTTTACCTATATCTCTATCATTCTCTCTCTCTTTTCTATGTCTTTTTCGTTATCTTTTTGCATTTCTTGAATTATTTGCTAAATTACATTTAAGTCTTCCCTTGTATACAAAAACTCTAACACGAAATTTACAAAAACAATACAGTCTTTAGGAACTGTAAATGTTTGAAGGAATAAAAAAATTGTATAAAGGTGCACTGATCTGATACTGACAATTCTTTTTGAAATGCTAAATTGTTATTGGATCTGATTTACTCCAAAAGATTTGTTTATCTCTTGAATGTGAGTAATGCAACGGAGTTATTGTTTGTTAACATCTTCTTGTCTCTGTTGATATTTCATGTAACTTTCATTTTGCAGAGATTTGTCTTCTAAGAGGATATCAGGCAGTAGTGTTACATGTCTACCAAAACACAGTTTTTCTATCTTACATGTGACAGGTGCAAGACTATGATATATACAATATATACAATATATGACCATCACAGCCATTAGTTGGAAGAGGAAGTCTGGGGTGCAGTCAGTGATTCAGTTGATCCCAAAGGGGTTCAGTGGGGTTGAGGTCAGGGCTCTGTGCAGGACACTTATGTCCAAGTATTTCCACTCCAACCTTGGCGAACCTTGAGCTCATTTTGTGCACAGGGGTGCTGCTATGCTGGAACAGGTTTGGGTCTGTAAGTTCCAGTGAAAGGAAATCATGATGCTACAGCATACAGAGACATTCTAAATAGTTGTGTGCTTCCAACTTTGTGATTGTCACAGTCCCCAACTGGTCCACTGTCCCCAGATTTTTTTGGTCATATACAGTAGAACCTCTGGTCACGAACGTTTCCGAACACGCACAAATCGGGTTATGATCAAAAAGTTTCGCATCTGTTCATGACCACACGCTCTGGTGGTGGACAAAAATACTGGCAAAGTCTGGCATTTCCGAATAGTTTTTATGCGCAGGAAAAGGCAAGTCACATTAGACCGCTATTTCGTGAAGTCTGGTTCACCCGCTGAATATTTAGAAACACCTGAAGCCCCTGAAGAAATCACAAGAGAGAAAAGACCTGAATGAGAGCATCCGTAAGTTCCTCTCCAACCTGCTTCCTCCACACTTCCTTCACGCCAGAACTCCACTCATGCAAGGTTAGTTTTCTTGGTTGTTTAGGGTTAGTTTTTGTATAAATTAAGGATTTTTCAAACTTGAATTTTTTCCCTGTGCTTAAAACTCATTAAAAAAAGTGTTTACAGCGAGCGGATCGTAAGGCTCTAGCGCGAACTTGATCTAGCACGCGTGCCTGCAGTGTTAGTTTCGTGTGTTGTTCAAGGTTTTCTCAGTGTTATTCAATGTTTTTACATTTAGTTTTACTATTACACTGTGCATTCTATGGTATAATTAATGATTTTTGTGCTTAAAAACCGTTCGTACGGTCTGGAACGGATTTACATCGCATTTACATACAATCTTATGGGGAAATTACATTCGGGTCGTGACCAAATTGGGTCGCGTCCAGAGTTTTGGAACGAGTTATGGTCATGACCAGAGGTACCACTGTATCAGGTTTCTGGCCTAAGATTGCACAGTAGCTTTAAAAACAATCTTTCAGAAATTTCTGTTCATGTCTTTCTTTCTCTTCTCATTTTAGACCTAAATGTTTGCAGTGACCTAAATCAGCAACCCAGATGTAGAACATTGTGGTTTTCAGCTGTTGCCTGGGAACTGTCCTTGGTGCTGAAACCAAATTAGCACGTCAGTTTTCTGTGAATTTGGCTGCTACATGTATGAATCTATTGGAATTCATCTTGTAGCTTGAGATTCTACAATCTCATATATATATTTTTGACATGCTTAGATATTTAGATCTCAGTACAAACAGCTGTGAATAAATGCACTATGCAGGGGCAAACTCTTTGTGTTGTGTTGGTGTAGGAGGCTTCCTGTACGCAAAGAAATTGTTCATCCTCTAATTCACAGAAATAAATTTTACAGATCAGTATGTAACACATAGCGAGCCAGCCAGGAGTACAGAACAGAGCTGTCAAGGAATCCGAAAAAATTCTGGGGCTTGAAATCACAAACGGCACTCGAGTTCACTGATTTCAAGCATCCACCTCAAATAGCACTCAAGTTCCTCAACTTGTGACCTGATTGACTGGGAGATTTTTTAAATAAAAAAAAAAGCACTTGACATGACACTTTTCTTGGAATTGAAAAGTTTTCAACCTTGGAAGTGACCAAAAACACAGGTGAAAGCGACCATAATTTCACCCAATTGACATTGGATAATTTATAAAATGTGAGCTGGTGGTTGAAAATAACACCACATGTGAAAGCATACAAATAGAAAAAAATCATCATTTGGATTAGGCTTACCCAAAAATAATTTCCAAACAATGTACAATCCAATGCAACCATAGTTTTTCACGGTTCACGTCTTGCTCAACAGCAAAGTGGTGGCTCTAAGGCAGTTCTCAGTTTAAAATTTACAAATGGCTGGTCCCAGGTGAATCCCAATGATGCCACAGTCCTCTGAACAAAAATGACCTGTGCTGTCTGGGTGGGAGGGATGGCATAGTTCTCACCTGTCAATCACAGTGACCCTAACCAATGGCAGACATCTTTGAGCTCATGTATGCAAGAGATCAGAGGCGGGGAAGCGTTTTCTCCAGGAGTGTGATGCAGCATGAGCCTTTTGAAGTGTTAACGTAACATTTTGATACAGTATGTATAAGTACATATTAGATCTGACATTTTGGCACCACTTTCATATCTACACTACTGAAAGCGTGACATTTACAGATCCGACAGCTCAAGGCTGAGTGTAAAAGCCCGCACCTGGTGTTATATATCAAACACTTCCACCTGGATCAATGTGGTGTTGAGCTGCACGCTCTGCTGCAGAAGAGAGCAAATCATCCACATGCTCCTCTATCAGCATTTATACAACTTAATTACAGCTATGGGGTATATTTTTGCAGGTTCAGGAATATAATCAGCCAAATCATGAAGCCATCTCTTCATTAACTAGCTGTCCTCCCCTGCCTGCATAACAATTGTGCTTATGTCTGAAATGTGCAAAATAATTTGCTCTTTTCTATGCAAATCTATTTTTCATGTTTTCTTCCTGCGGAATATATATGAATAATACATTTTGGTAATTTATGCAGGAAATGAAATGTGTTTTTTTTTTTTTTTTTTTTTTTTTCATTTCATTACCTTCTTGAAGGAAAGACAGAGTGGAGGACAGAGAGCGAGAGGGAGAGAGAGAGAGATATCAAGGTGATCGATGAAGCTTGTCATCTCCTTCCACAAACCAGCCAATAAGAGCGTGACCCAGATCTGTACATGCAAATCAGAGCATGACAGGCTCGCTCTTAAAGGAAGAAAGCAAAGTAGAGATTGGACAGCTACCTTTGTAATGCACAGTATGGTTTGTAATCACACAGACTGATACAGTAATTTAGAAAAGTCGTGAGAGGCTGAAAATAAAATTTGCTTGTCTCAGTATGTCGTAACCCATAATAAATAAAGCACACTAGACTTGTTATTGCTCGGCTCAGCAGATCTTCGTGCTTTAATCTCCCTGCATTACTCCGGATCCCATTTAGACCACACGAAGTCCCATACCAGAGACCTTTTATGACTAAACTGACCAGGATTTCAACGGTCGGAACCTCAAATTAAAGAGATTCTTTCCTCTGAAATCAAAAATAATGAGCATATGAGCGGTGAATAAAGAACTGTATACAGTATGTCTGCTATATACTATGATTAATAATCCTTGGACATCTACTTTCCACATATGGTTACAGCTTGCCGTTCAAAGTAATTGACTATTATCTGTTCATTGTTCCATGATTGTATATCCCTGTTGCTTATCCTTCTTAGTTTGTGTGTTTACAGTTCAGAGCAAAAGTTTGCATCCCCCTGTGGTTTACAATTTTTACAATTTATCCCAAAAATTTTTTTTTTACTTCAGCTGGTGAGATAAAGTAATAAAGAATATACTGTATATCATATCCAGAAATGGAGCTTTCGAGCTTTTGACGTCTTGAGTAATATTAATAGATTAAGGTACATTATTTATTCATTTACTTGAGGAACATCTGAAACCTGATACATTACAGACTTGCCTATGACACTTCTTAGCTTCTTGATTTTGTTCTGGGGTGTGCAAACTTTTGCACTCGATTATACACTTTGGTGTTCGTGCAAATCATTGTGTCAGTTACTGCAATTCTTGTTTTCTCTTTGTTTCCTGTTTCTGTTTCTTGCCTCATTTTGTGTTTATGATATCTCCATATTTTGCAACTCTCTTCCTATCTCAGTGCTTTTCTAATGGCTGACTCTCTCTCTCCCTCTCTCTCCCTCTCTCTCTCTCTCTCTCCTTCTCTCTCCTTCTCTCTCCCTGAATAACTATCATTGGCCCTACGGATGTCTTCATGGTGCATGGCAGGCACCACTAATCACTACAATGCCTGTTAATGGAGAATCATATAAATTGCACAGCACGATTCAGCACTGCTGATGACTAAGAATCAGCCAACAACATGCTCTCCAATGCCTAAGTGGCTAAATGGATCCTGGATCATCATGAAGCTACATTTCCTGGTACATACTTCAATATCAGGGCACAGCTTCTAAACATTACAAGCATTGTTGCTAAATTCACCTGTTCAAATCTGGTCTTTTTTGTCTTGCCAGCTATGATAAGTATGTATAAGTGACCTGTATCAGTCTTTAAAGTGACCAGTGTAGCAAATTAACAACCATGATATTGAGAAACAGCACAAGCCATGGAAAAGATGGAATTGCTCTGGGGTTGTGTTCAGTCTAAAATGTGTATATGGGCTTATGTAGCTCTTACAGAGTGGTACTACAATCAGTTAAATTTGTATTTCTGTTTTAACATAAACCTGCCATTATTAACTTTACCTTTTTTTTAACTTTTTTTATATATATTTTAACATTGATCTAAGAATTGTTTTGTCGGTCTTGACAGAGTCATAGGTGCCACATTTTTGCAGTGGTTAGCACTGTCACCTCATAGCAAGAAGATCCTGGTTTCAAACTTGCCAACAGTCTGGGGTCATTCTGTGCGGAGTTTGCATGTTCACCCCATGCCTGAATGGGTTTCCTCTGGGTGCTCCAGTTTCCTTCCACAATCCATATTAGGTCAACTGGCTACTCTAAATGTCCCCTAGGTGGGAATGTGAGTGTGAATGGTTATTCTCAGAATCTCTGTGCTTACAGAGGTTTAGATAATGTTTGGATGACGCAGTCATTCAGGATGATATCAAAATGGCGAGAAAACGGTTTGTTTGTGATATTACAGCTATGCAGCCAACAATGATGAAAACAGCACTCTTAGCTTATTTTTATTTCATTTAGTTTGGAAAGATGTGTACAGTACAGGATATTCTGAAAACTACAGTTCGTGTATGTTGTATGCAAAAATCACACGTTACATTTAGGCAAAAGAAATGTGTGTGCTCGGGAAACACTGTGCTGGATGTTTTTGTGCACAATGACAATTTGTAGCTGTTCCAAGAAATAAAAAGTAAACTATAATCACTCCATTGATAAATTCATTCTGCTTTGAAAAAGCTGTAATTATGCAAAATTATTTTCTGCATTTTACTCATTCCAGAGCTTGGATTAGAAATGATAGGCTCTAGTAATACAGTACATGGTTGTCATTTTCATTCATTCAGCAAGGAATAAGACATTATGGATGTGCAGTTAAAGGAAAATAATCCAGGACAGGGTGGTGTGGGTTACAGTAATGCTGCATGACCGTACCTCAAATGATGGGCTTGATAGTAAAAAGGCCACAGCCCACTAACTCATCCAAGCTCCAAGGTCACAACACAGCATCTCTCCTTCCTCTCCAAGCATGTGCCAGATAGCATGCAGCTTGCTAATTATCTTTACCTGTGTTCAAATGTCCAAACAGTGTCCAAGCTATCATCTGGAACCGGGAGCAAGTTGGCTACTGAAACTGTCGTACGTTTTTTTTTTTTCTGACTGTTTTCCAGCAATATTTGCAAACATTCTGTAAAGACCACCACACAGTAACCAAAGTGACAACTGACTGTTCGCATCCGCGATGAAGCAAAAAAAATGACATGAAAACACTTTAAATATAATCTATTTATCTAGTATTTCTATGATTACAATAAACCAAAAATATATGATTATTTAACCTATTGGTAGACAGATTTTATGCATTTCTTCTTCTTTTTCTTCTTCTTCTTCTTATTATTATTACTAGCAGTAGAAAAAAAATCATCAAGTGACTGAAACATATTAGATTTTATTTCTAATAATCTTATGACATATCTTAGTTATTCTAAATATTTTCTCTTGCTATGACACCATTTTTTAAGAAACAGCAAACGATCACGTCTTAGCAAGCACAAGTATCTTGAATATATAGTCAGGTTTATCCGGTATTTCGGGGCATAAGTTTACAATAAACCAAATATGTCGTGGTTAAACTTATTCTTAGACATTTTTTTTTTACAAATCGTGTTTTACAAGTTATTATTATATTGCCAGACAAATTTGTTTCTTTCAAGAATTACACGCTTAAAACGAGCAAAATCTGCCAACAAAACAAGGCGATACTGAAAGTCTAGACCTAGAGGTTTACTTGGCTTATATTTGGTTAATAGAGATTATCTGATATCCTTGACAACATCCAAGATATTTTCACTTTGTTATCTGCCATGTAGGAGTGTGTTTAGAGATGCTAGAAATTGTGCAGCTGGAACTGATTCAAGAGGACCAGCAAGTGCCACTGCACCAATGTGTACGCAGAAAACTGCAGGGGCTTTTTAATGAAATAGGAAATCTGTTCAACTTTCAATCTTGCGTTCCTTCAGTAAAGTCGTAGTGATGGATTGCTGTGACCTTGAATGACTATTATTATTATTATTATTATTATTATTATTATTATTATTATTATAAGGATTTCATACAAGATGCCCTTTTCCCATGATGTCATCACTTATTATATGAAATTTCTGCTTGGAAATGAACCTGTGTGTTTTGTGATCATAGATTCTTGATCATGACATCATTATGATGTTGCTCAGAGTAATGCATGACTTTGGTGGAGGGCAAAGACCAAGAGGACATCACTGACATCCATGAATCATCTGGAGAAGGGGGGGAAAAAAGACTTACTTCCCGACGAAGTTCTCCAGCACGGAGCTCTTGCCGGCGCTCTGGCCGCCCACCACTGCGATCTGAGGCAGGTCCAAGTTCGCATTCTGTCCGATGGCTGAAAACGCGTCCTGCATGCGGTTCACCAGCGGGATCAGGTCCTCCATTCCCCGGTTCCCCATCCTGCCTGCTCTGGGGGAAACTGTGGATCACTCCTTATCCGAGCAAATAAATCAATGGAGGTTGAAACAACCCTATCACTAACACGGTGTCTAACTCTACACTTAGGATACTCCTGTTATGTTATGTTATGTTATGTGATGTGATGTGATGCAGCCTCATCATCAGCAGCCTTCCTCCTTCCTCCGCAATCTGCCAGGCGACGAGATCTCCGCTTTACTGCCAGCCAGGGTTGCCAGATTGGGAGCAATCCAGTTTCTTCTAAGCCTATAAAATGCAGCCCAACCGATTTTGCGATTTTTTAAAAACCAATACCGATGACGATATTTAAGGAATTAAACATCCGATAGTTACATATCAGCAGATATGTTTTCTAAGAAACACATAAATAAACAAGCACCTTCCCAGAATCCAATGTGCGTTTTTTGTTTTGTTTTAGAAGCACGTGAATCTCCGCAAATTCCGTTCAAACCTCATCTTGATCATTTTCTTCAGTTACACATAATGCATGGGAGGGAAAAAATTATGATACACCTAATCTTTTCTTTCTTGCTTTCTTTCGTGTTTGCCCGCTTGAAGGCTGAGGCCGGTTCGGGTTCATTACATACATACTGTTATATATATGTGTGTGTGTGTGTGTGTGTGTGTGTGTGTGTGTACAGTAATACCTCGTGCATTCGCGTTTCCATGTTTGCGGATTCGCAATTTACATTTGCGGTTTTTTTCACACATCTGCGAAACCCTCAAAAAGCCTGGCATTAAACGATAACTGTCACACACTGCCCACGTCACTGCCACCAACCTGGAAGTAGACTCTCGAATTTCTTCACCTAAAACTAAGGCTGCCTGTTACTTCTTCCTGTCACTAGAGGGCAGTACAACTTAAAACTAAGGCGCCTGTTAGTTCTCCCTGTCTCTAGAGGGCAGTACAACTTAAACCTAAGGGCAGTACAACTTAAAATCAAAACTAAGAAAAATCACAAGGCACACCATCAAACAAAAATGTCACAAAAAGTATATTTATTGAAATATAATGAAAATCTAGTC
>JAOVYU010000036.1:2763866-2776698 GCA_025674565.1 Synodontis membranacea | reverse complement strand
AAAGTCACCGAAGGAGCAGCTGTAGAATAGGAAATTACCCCAGCACCCCATGAACATTTAATCCCGTCTGAATAGGGCTTATCTCTGACACGGCTGATCCAGTTAATCAGCTGCTGAGTTAACGTAGGTGTGTGGAAGCAGGAGTACACTCAAAGGCTCAAGACATGAAGAGTCTCCAGGACCAGGGTTTTGGAAGCCTTGTGATCTTATGAAACAGCCTGTGGGGGGGTGTCAGACACGTACGTAAACGATGGCACGCGATTGCTTTATACACGACTTTACGAACGACAGTAAAGACAAAGTTCACTATTATGTGCCAGCTGTTGCTCAATGGCGTCTTATCACATCGCGGCAACACAGAGCTCTTCACACTCTGTTATAAAAGGCTCTTTGTGACGTTCTCTCTCTCTCTTTCTCTCTCTCTCTCTCTCTCTCTCTCTCTCTCTCTCTCTCTCTCTCTCTCTCTGGTGTTGGCGTAAAGAGTTGATTTGGATTTTGTTCAGAGATACAGTGAAATGTCTGTATAATTGTGCGAGTAACTGATACATGGCTAAGACGTTACGGAAATAACCTCCCGTCCTAAAATTGGGATCTCAGAAGCTCGTATTTCAAGGTCAGCATCCGAAGAACGTCGCCGTTACATCTCTGCTTATCGGGATTTTTTTATTTTTTCCCCACCCACGACAATAGAGGAGCTGTTCATTTGGTGAACGAGATGGACGCTTAGTCTTGAGCTTTGAGTTTTTGAGCGCTTAATATGAAGAGGTTTAGAAACACTGCCAGACGCCTCTCAGTTTGTAAACGCCGGGGTTGCGTTTTAGTGTGGACGAGGGAACGCGGAGGCTTTTGGAAATCGATAATGCAGACATCCACGATCACTTATCGATCGACTCCTTTCAGTCACGACGTATCTTTCCCTGATCACGTGATCCTTTTCAGAAAGTAAACAAACAGCATTGTCCTTTACTACAGTGGTGAATGCATTATTACGGATAACGACTTAGGACCCTCGCTGACGTTGCAGTCTTTGCTAGCAGCCGCTGTGCGTTTCAATTCTGCATTTTACAACACTACACCTGTCTACATGCGCAGGAGACGAGCTGTTATTCCAGCCATCTTATTCCAGACGATCTGCTTCCTGTTTATACCGGCACGCACGCAAGCACCCGAGTATATTAACGTGGACGTAGCCGTCGTGTGCCGAGGACGTGTCTCACCTGTATAATGATGCGTATTTAGATCTTAAATACCACTAAAGCTTTATTTTAAAATCTAGCTAATGTACAACTAAAGCGACTTGGAGTGCCTTTCTTTCTGAGAGTGTATGTCTCAGGAATGAAGAGAGATTACAGAAGGGCACTTCCGCTCAGTGATATCTCTCTATAAAGAAGACTTGACGACTAACGATTGAAACCGTAAATCACGTTGCCATCCATTTTGTGTCCTCGTCAACACCGTAGACGTCAGACGAGCGAGGCTGGATCCAGCTCCGTGTCATTTCATCTTCTAGCCTGTAGTGAAAGACCTGATGGTCTCTCAGTGTTGTGCGCTCTTTTACGCTTGAACATTGCGTAAACACTCTGCCTTGTATAAGCCCAGGTGATTTGCACAAGCACTGTTTAACTCCACAGTTCACACACACACACATACACACACACACACACACACACACGTTCCCTCCCACCCAAGCAGTGGTCCACATCAGCACTTCCCAGAATGCCTGAGCCAATCAGTGAGGCAGACAGCTGCATCGGCCCACACGTCAGTGACAGCTCGAATGTTCTTTTAATGAACATGCCGCGTACAAGCTTGTTAAATTGGCAGCTTTTAAGATGATAATGAGGGGTATTTAAGGGGGGGGGGTTAATTAGAACCAGGATGAGATAAAAGACTTGAAACTGGAGCACTTGACTGCTCAGCCTAGTAGAGTCGTCTGAAGAGAAGATGAATGAGACGAGCAACTTTCCCTGCCTTCCAGTTCCATCAGCCAAAATAACAAGATGATTTATTTCTTTAAAAATGTTTGAACAGTGATTGATATCATGACACGCTGTCAAGGTCGATCATACCTATAAATCGTGTTAACGAGTTTATTAAAAATGAGAACAGCGTTCAAAATGAGCGGCTCTTATAAATAGTTAAACTATCGTGCCTACATTTTAAGTAGTGCGGATGAGAGAGTATCTGTTTAAACCTCGGGTAGCGGTTTAAACAAAAGCTTTTTCAAATGAAATAAAGTATAATTAGCCAGAGCAATCATTGACTCGTTATTTTAAACAGGAATCGTATGGTTTTTTTATTAACCTGTCTTCGTCTTCACGAAAGTCGACTCTTTCAGGCATTTCCACAAACGTATAAAATTAGAATTAGAAAATCATCATAGACGATGTGGATTGGAAATTTTTTTTTGTTACTGAAATTTACTTCAGTGCCTTATTATAAGCGTTCGATTAGTTCATTCGTTTGAGCTTACTTTTTAGATTTGCTGTATTATATTTAAGATCTTAGATTAAGATTATAGTTTATATAATAATTATATTAATAATATAAATTATACATAAAGCTATTGAAGGTTTTTACACCAGAACCTGGGTCTCAAACTTCAAACACACAGAGACCAATAGTTTTGTTAGTTGTATTTAAAAACTGTACGCGGTGATCTAAAGTACCTGTGAATTAAAAAACAGGCGTTTTCGAGCTTGTTGTTCGTGATCCTTCGTCCCGTGGACGCTCAAATACAGCAAACGACGAATATTCCGTTATGATGACACTGTAATGGAACAGTAAAGTTGAATGCCTGTGTTTTCTGCAGTTCCTCAGAGTGACGAAACAGTACCTGCCTCACCTGGCACGCCTGTGTCTCATCAGCACCTTCCTGGAGGACGGCATCCGCATGTGGTTCCAGTGGTACGAGCAGAGAGACTACATAGAGGCCACCTGGGGCTGCGGCTACTTCCTGGCCACGTGCTTCGTGCTGCTTAACCTTTTAGGACAGCTGGGTGAGCTTTCGCAAGCTTGTGCGCAAACACTGCTCACGTAACATTCTACCACAGTCTAGCAAGAACATGTCCTCGGGCTTCCTAACTATCTCAGGTCTACGAGTCGTCTTCTCCTCGTCCGAGGTCACCGCATCCAATCATCCGTTGTCCGAATATCCGATCTGGCACAGGTTTTCCGTCAGATGCCCTTCCTGACGCAGCCAATCCCAGCTCAGGGACTAAGAGTTAATAGTGAGAATGTGTAGTGAAAACCAGACATTTTATATTATTGCCATTAATTCAACATGAAGCATAACACAAACCTGTAAAGTAAGATTAAAAAAAAAAAACCCTGACCGTTCAATTATAACAAAAGAAATGAGGAGGAGTCATAAACCGACTCCGCTGACGGAGAATTCAGCACTCGGATATTACGACCTTTGTTACTAAAGAATTTTATTGCCATCGAAGTGCATCAAACTTTTACTTTTGTTTTTTCCCCATCGTTAATTTGTTGGTCTCGGCTATCTGCGTGCTTGACCTTTTATGGGGTTTTGTGGGAGTTGCTAAATGCAAATGAGCTGTGTTGGCAGAAAACAAAAAACAAAAAAACAAAAAAACAAAAACTTTTTTTTGCTCACCGGGAAACGTATGGAAATTTTTTGTAACTTTATACACATCCCGAGGTCGATTGTTTGATGAAATAAATTATGTTATTAACAACCAAAACTCCATTACATTCATTATCCTTACAGACTGGTATCCATTTTTGTGTGAATCTGAATCCTAAAGTACACAAACATTCACACGTCCTTTGTATATCTCACTCACATCCATCGATTTATTTGAATTGAAAGTTGATTCTACTATTTCTGTTATCTTTTCAGCTGTGTGACCTTTTCTGAGCACAATGATTTTTCCCTTACAGGTGGCTGTGTCCTTGTTCTCAGTCGAAATTTTGTACAGTACGCTTGCTTCGGATTATTTGGCATTATTGCGCTACAGGTAATGAAAAAAATCTTTCGCTTTAACGACAATTAATTTACAATCATGATTTATGACTATAATCGAATGACTATATTTTCCGTGTCCTCTGTTTCAGACTGTTGCCTACAGTATCCTATGGGATCTAAAGTTTTTGATGAGGTCAGTGCTGCTTCGGATTAGGACAACAGAGTTTTTCTTATGGTCCTTATGGGCCTTATGGCCGTATTAATAATATTAATAAAGATTGATTGACAGTAGATTGTGCCTTAAATGATGAAATAGCAGATTTGCCTCATTGTCACTCCTACTGCTGTCTTAAATGCATGATTGCGTCACACTTAATAGTTGAATTGTACTTTGTCAGGAAAGCTTCTTTCGTGTGAGTCCAGTTTTTGTATATTTATTGTATATTTTGTATATTTCCTAATCCCAGCAAAACTGCCAGAATAACACTCGACATGCTTCTGAATCGCTTTTATTTATAGATGAGCATGACTTGCATCAAGCACAGTGTTTCAGATTGTGGTCAGGACAGCATGTTTATACCACGCGTTATAATTTCCCTTGGGATAGGGGAAGTGGTGGATTTGGCCGTGTTCGAAACGCATGCTTTAATGTAGGAATGAAATCCAAACGTATACGCGCAGTGATGTATCTGCACTGTTGGCGTTTGTGTACAGGAACATGGCTCTAGGCGGTGGGCTGCTGCTACTCTTGGCCGAGTCGCGTTCCGAGGGGAAGAGCATGTTCGCCGGTGTGCCTACGATGGGCAAGAGCTCCCCAAAGCAGTACATGCAGCTGGGTGGCCGCGTGCTCCTCGTCCTCATGTTCATGACCCTGCTGCACTTCGACTCCAGCTTCTTCTCGGTGAGACCCCATCGCACACGAGTCGTGTCGATCCAGAAGTTGCAGAAACATACCTCGTTAGGACAGTTGTTCAAAATTTAAAGAACAGTTTTGCGATCTTTCATTGGGAGATCATTTCCGTGTAGCATTCCAAGAAGAAAAAAAAAAAAAACCAAACCTCCACCTCCTCGTACTAGGGAGAATGTGACTCTAAAACATGACCCGTTTTCCACACATTATTCAAAATATTCATAACTTGAATTTCCATTGAAAAAAATTTTTAAATTTTCATTTTAAAAATTTTAATTTCAGTACTGCTCCAGGGCACATAGAATGTCTTTATATTTTACTTTTTTCATAAAAATATTTTCCAGCAATAGCAGCTTTGTGAAATTTGTGAAAAAGCCTTGTTTTTTTGCAGGAATCAAAAGGAGTTAAACATATCAGACTGATGCAAAGACAATAGAGTTGTTTGTTTGTCATTAGCTTAGTGCTTTATTCCTTTACATCACAGCAGGTTTTTTTTTTTAAATAAATGAAACCTTTATGTGGTGCTGTCATGTAATTATTGATAACAGAGTGATGCACTTAAGTGTTAAATTTTCTGCCATGATGTATAACTGTTTGTTCGGAGTTAACAGGATTTAACAGTTCTAACTCACTTTTCCTGTTTTACCGTTTTATCCTGGTTTGGGTCATGAGAGTATCGGTTTCATAAAAGCACTCAACTGAAAGCTAGCACAGTGAATGGATGAAGAAGGCATCAGCTTTATGCAAACACACTACACTGCACTAAATGTATACACAACTCACCAAATTTCATTCCATTCCAGTTTTGTTAAGTATCATAACCCTTGTCTCTTGTTCTCTCTTCCCCTCCGTCTTTCAGATCCTGCAGAACATGGTGGGCACGGCCCTCATCATCCTGGTGGCCGTCGGCTTCAAGACCAAGCTGGCGGCTCTCACCTTGGTGGTCTGGCTCATGGCCATCAACGTCTACTTCAACGCGTTCTGGACGGTGCCTGCCTACAAGCCCATGCACGACTTCCTCAAGTACGATTTCTTCCAGACCACGTCGGTTGTTGGCGGCTTGCTGCTAGTGGTGGCTCTCGGTCCCGGGGGCGTGTCCATGGACGAGAAGAAAAAGGAGTGGTAAGGAGATTCCGTCTCCTCGCAAGGGAGGAAAAAAAAAAATAAATAACAAATCCACTGCCCAGGACACAAGGACCCGCAAATCTTAAACCGACTCAGTACACCTCAGAGCCAAATCCATTCTCTACTTCACCTGCTCTTTCATTTTGTTTTCTTTCACATTTTTCACAATTTTTTTTTTGTTTTTACAAAATTCACAATGGCAAAAAACATGTGTTTTTAAGATGCCTGATAATATCCCACTCTAAAGAAAAAGCCTGAATTACAACAAACTGTCTAAGTTAATGTTTTGTTTTGTTTTGTTTTTCTCTCCCTCTGTCACTGTTGACCAGGATGCTGTCTTGAAAGCATTATAAATGTATTCCTGTTGGGATGCTTCACTTCTCATGTGCGTTTGCTATATGGTTGTTGTTTTTAAAAACACTTGAGAAATAGCTGTGAATGTGTTCGCGTATAGACTCTGTGAAATGACAGTGATTTAGTGCTCTAACTGAAAGATGCTTTCAGATACAACTGAATAATGAACCGGCGCACCCCTTGCCGTTTCTTCCAACCTCAAATCAATCCACGCGTCACGTCAAGTTGAACGGCCCTGTTGTTAGGGTGCGCAGGGTCTCCTGTAACACTGGTCCTGGTTCAGATGAGGGGATCTGTTATGTATAAATAAAAGAACGGTGGAAGTACAGCCCCTGCTCTGTACTGCTCTGTTTTCGCACTAGTGGACTGTGTACTGTCTGAACCTTGGTCTTGGATCCAGGCAGTAAACAGACTTGCAGTTTATACATACAAAAAAAATAAAACACTATTATACACATCTGCACAGGTGGAACAGGTCAGAAGGTCTATTCTGTCACTCGAACTTCGTCTTGATCTGTCTTTTGCTGACGTTCAAATAACACATCGATTTACAGGAGTTCATAATGTATTTTTTTGATTTATTTTTGTTTCCAGGCGGAGAAAAAAATAAAAGCAAAAAAAAATAAATAAAAGTATGCCTCTTTTGTTCATAAAGAGTGTTTCTAAAACTTGTGTATTTTCCTCTTCTGTGTTGGCTAAATGCAGTTTCAGTGTCCGTGCCAATTTTTTTAATTTTTGCCTCTGCACAACCCCACAATGCATTTCAAATGTGTGTTTTTTTTTTTTTTTTTTTTAAATTGGCACAGAACATAATTTTCGCAGTCACAGGTTTTGTGATGAGTTAAATAAATAAAGTAATAATAATAAAATAAAACAATTCCAATAAGAAAGTACAGTAACATGATCTTTCTGTAAACAGCCTTTGACAGTGAAATAGGTAATGTGGGTACGTATCATTCAGTCATGGCTGTGGAGCAGCATGTAAATATCGTATGTTCTTCAAATGCTAAAAGTGAAATAAAGAAATACCTTAAAAAAATACAAATTTTCCAAATAAAAATTTTGTTACCTTTTTGTTACCCCTTTTCATAAAGAGTAAATGACTCTAGTTTATTTACTAGATATTTTAAAAAAAAAAAAAAAAACTGGGTAAGACTGTAACTTTGTGCAGTCTTTGTGATTTGCTAATGGCAGTTTCAAACCATGATTTCGACTTGAAATCAGTCAATCATTCTTCCCTTTGTCATCCTAAACCTTATACGTTTCTTATACAGTAAATATATCATTTAAAAGTGTAAGATTTAAGAAACTTAGAGCTAAAGGTCTTATTAGCAGGTATTCTTGCATCATAAAATACAACAGCCAATCAGGTCCAGTATGCAAATCCAACATGACACCATTCTGGTAGATGGGATATTCTACTCGTAACTAGTATTCACTAAATTGTCTACTGCAAAAAAAAAAAAAAACACGGGTGTGTTCGAAAGACATCTTTGCTGAGTAATATACTGTATATTTTTTCCATTAATTGTTTTTGGTTATCCTCCAAGTTATGACTTCTGTGCCATTATTTTGTACCTTTCACCTGGAATGGTGAATGTAGCGTACCTTTATAGTACAAGCATTCTCCTGAGCAATTTAATCATTCATTTTAATGACACACATTTCCTGAAGAAAAAAATACACTTCTGGGGGAAAAAAAAGTGGGCTGAGCTAAAAAATCAACAAAATATAAAGCTTTTAATATTCTCAACAGAAAATGACTGGTCAGGAAATTAGCAAGAATTAAACAAGTAACTTAGTATGGGATAAATTCTCCAATTTTTTATTTCCTTTCATTTTTTTTTATGTCTCATAGATAATCTTGTGGACAGAAAGAAGAGTCGATGTCAACACCCGGACATGTCTGAATTTCATGTCAAATGTTATGTTTGCATACAGGAAGTGATGAAGATCAGGATCATGAAGTGAAATTCACCACGTAAGCGAATTTCCCTGTTTCCGTTCATTTTTTTTTTTTTTAACCCCAACAGACTGACAAGTAAATGTTGCACCCAGTTCTCAGGATTTACGTTTGAACTAAATGTAACTAAATTTCTGACCAATGGTTTGTTGTTGAGATCGTTCAAAGCTTAATGTTTTACAGTTTTGTGTTTGGCCCAATTTTTTGTTTTTCTTTTTTGTACTAGTATATTTCTTCACTCTCACACTTTTTTTTTTTTTTTTTTTTAGTTTTTCTTTTTTACTGTAAATGTGTCGAACTGGAATTTCCAGCTGACGTTTCCTCAAAAGGAACAATTGTCAAATATGAGCGTTATCCACATGTCTTTATCTACGGTAACAGGACAAGTTCCTTCAAGGTAGATTTTTGAGATAAAGGGTGTGTCATGAAATGGACTTCATTTTACAGGACTGAGTGAAAATATAGAACAGGTGCTGGCAAGGTGGCAGCTTTGTCCCCTTCTCCGGATCCTCATGGTTTTGTCCTGAGCTTGGGTTACACGTCTGTACTGGGTTTCACATGTTCTCCTCATAAACGTAAGGGCTCCCTCTCAGATTCTAACATCTCCCAGAAACATGCAGGAATGAATGAATGAATGAATGATTTTAACTAACCATTTAAGGCTTATCTCTTACTTGCTGGCTTTTCATTATTAAGACAACAACAACAACAACAACAAAAAAGTAAACACAATAAACAAACCATAATTAGAGAAGAAGCTTCCTTGTAACCCAGTTCTCCTTACAGAGAGGTGATGCAACTTCCTGTGAATCGAATTCATCCATCCAGGAGTGTTTACACGGCAGTGTTTGTTTGTTTGTTTGTTTTCTTGCATAAAATAATGCACTTGTTATACCGGACTGTTAGTAGCTATAAAACACAAAATATCTGTTTTGAACCAAATATCTCGAACAAATTTACAAAATCCATCATAACTTTCAAAGCTGAGACATTTCTCCTTATATAGACGACCTAGTTTACTTCTTATAATAGCAAATAATAAAAAAAATAACCTTAATAAAGTGTTCATTGCAGTATAATTGCTGTAGCTTTCTGGGGGGGAGGAAAAGGATATAAATCACTGCACGTGCACGGAGGCGCGACGCAAGCTCTGAAAGCGTTACATCAGTGGACGTGTCGACGGCTGTCCCTTTAGCCACGCCCCCCTGACACTCATCCGCCCGCATGATTGGTCGGCTGTGTCCTGGCGCGCTGACGAATGCACTCTGGCGCGTATAAAAGGTCCAGCGCGCTGCTGCCGCTCATGAGCGTGCGCGTTGTCTGATTTGTTTGCGGAATTGCGCTCCTTTTCCTGCGCATTTATTCTCGCTTTTGGGGGGTGAGTTTTTTTCCCTCCTCATAATTACTCCATAAGCATTATTGTGGCCGGTTTCATGGCTAAAAGGTCTAAATGTAGTGAATGTAGTGTGTGTGTGTGTGTGTGCTCAGTAAGTGTCATATTTAAAGATAGAATTGTCTAGAGACTGTGTGTATGCATGACATGACTTCTTCCCGAACAGGTGTGTTTACAGGTGCACTTTATTCCTTATTTTATATGTTTGTATAATTTTTTTCTTTACCATGCGTCATCCTGTTTTGAGCCACCAATGAAGGGGGGGGGGGGACACCTCGTGACGTCACAATTTTATGAATAAAATTTATCATTGAACTTTTTATAAAGAAATTCCTGTTCCCAGTTTAATTCGTGTCTTGAAGTGTGATAACGATGTAATAGACCGGGTTCAAGGGGAAACAAAAAAAGAATCTTGTTATTAACAAGATATTAACTTAGATTAGAGTAAAAGTTCACTTATTAATCTGGGTCCAGCATTAAACTTTAAGCATTTAATATGTCATTTCATCCTGCTTATGATCAGACAGTAGACTTCAGAGTAACTTTATTCTTGTTGTTTCTCCATGTGCTGCACTTAAATTGATATTAAAAAAAACGTTTAGAGTAACCACGGTTGTGGAAAACGAATCCAAAAGTTTTTAGTCGCAGGCTCGTTTCCAGGAGAACCCCTGTTCTGGATACTTGAGTGTTCTCCCATCATGCCTGATTCAGATAATCTGATAAGGAGCACGACCTTAGGAAATCCATCCATCCGTTAATTATCTATACAGTTTATCCATTAAGAGTCTCAGGAAAGCGGGAAACAATCCCAGTTGATTTACAGGGATGTAACAGGGATGAACAAATACGCACTCAAATTCATACCTAGGAGCAATTTAGAGTAGGCATTCGATCTAACCTGCACATCCTAGGACAGTTGGAGGAAACCAGGGAACCCGGAGGAAACCCACGTAAAGAACATGCACAGAAAGGCCCGAGTCACAAAAAACACGTTTGAGTATTTCTAAATTCGATTTCGATTTACTGCGCTTTCATATTTTAACATCTCTGTGAACCTTTACTCTTTGTTCGGGCCGGTCATTTAGATTTTGATTCTTTTTCTCTCCCCCACCCTCCGGCTTATGAAAGGTACTAAAGGTGGAGAAAATGTCCAAAGGTACAGTGGTCCTGGCATACAGCGGTGGTCTCGACACATCCTGCATCCTGGTGTGGCTCAAGGAACAAGGCTATGATGTCATCGCCTACCTGGTATGATCTCAACCTGGAAATATCACCCTTTTATTTTTCCTTCTCTGCACTGAAAAAGCCTGTGATGGCAAACAGACATCTAACATATCTATACGTGTTATTATCGAACGCATTATTTAATAACTCGGCAGTCATCCGGCGCAGTGACTTAACTCCGAATCTTGTCGTAGAGATCTGTCACTTAATGGAATGAGTGTCATGTCATGAGTGCAGGGCTGTTTATGGATTTCTAGTCTAGTAGATTGGATTATAAACTGGCACTCTGAATTTAAGTTGCTTACAGACAAGACCTGTTGACATGGCAAGTCTGGTCACGCAGCGACAGGTTCGTGTGTGTCGTCAAAAAAAGATAGCCAGGGTTAATACATACACTGTTAGAGGGATTGTTTAACTTGTGAGGACTGAATGCCAACTTTGGTAGTTGGTAAAAATGTACAGTGAAACAAATCCAGCTCTCTTCACGAAATCAAGAAAAAACTGTCAGTGAGACACTATAATGTTAAATTGAAAAATATGGCACCTTCAGAATTAAACTGCACAAAATAAAATAAAATATATCTATATATGATCTTCTGTTGTTAGTTTCAGTATCATCTCTAAAAAAAAAAAAAAAATCATTAAATCTTATATGAAAAAATATTACATTTCATATAGAAAGCATGCCTATAGACCTATGTGTATATATATTCAGTGGTTTTGACATCGGTCAAGTTCGCATGTAATTTACATCAGTAATGTTTTTCTTTTTCTACTCCACTGACGTCCTTTGATGCATACTAACATTTTTTGTTCCTTTTTTTTTTACCTAAATTTATATAAATTTTGCATGTTTATACAGTAGGCGCCGAGGTGCCACTATGAGTAATTCTATCTGACTGGGTGAGCACAATAGGACCAACCGTCAATCCCAGGGCGTTAGAGATTTGCCAATGAAGCACTTTTTCCACCTGACTGCACCCTGATCATCTGATGATTATCTGGAATAGAGGGCTTCCGCAGCCGCTAGGATTTCAGCAGAGTTTTGGATTTGATGCTGTATGAAAACAAACCAGACATGGCACATTGGCAGCAATCCACTGACTGCAATGACATGTCCGAGCACCTCAAGCAGAGAGTTCATGATCCCTTAAAGCCTGTAACGACGAGAAATACCGTAATACAATACTGTTCTCTTATCTACCTGAGAATGAACAGTGTTAACAATAGTCTAATAGTATATCAGCACGGCAGCATTTTTTAAAATTTTTTTATATATCCGCATACCTAACTGTAACTGTAAGCTTATGTAACACACTTACTCGACACCAGTTAGACTGCTTGCAAGACTGCTTTACATATGACACAAGTACTTCCTCTTCCTCTAAGGCTCAGTGTTCCTGTAAAATGTCCCTTTTATTATTGTAATGGGAGTGGTGGGGAATTTTAGAGCTTGCCCAACACACCTTTGTCCTGAAATGCACACTGTGATGTTTGTGATTTGTTGACAACAGATGATGAAATGAAATGAAGTGATGTTTTCTGGTGTAATTTTTTTTTTTATGAAGAGAACTGTCTAGTATTTCCTGTCTTTTTTTCTTATGTGTATCTTGGTATCTTATGGCCACAACATAATCACCTGTAGCCTTGATGCTCAGATAACTGTGTAACTTGAGCCAACAACTTAATGTGTTGTTGGAACACTCTACTACAATTAATTATTTAGTGGGAACACTAAAAATGTGCTTAAGGTTCCCACAGATCTTTTTGTAACAAGCCCTTAATCTGCATAGAAGAATATTTGCCTGCCCTAAGACACCTGATTAACTAATGAACAGCCCTTCCTGAGTGTGTTAGAGGAGGGAAAACATTAAAATGTTCAGGGCAGAGAGTTCTCCAGGACCAGGCATGTGAAACCTGTTCATGGTATAT
>JAOVYU010000036.1:2741169-2751402 GCA_025674565.1 Synodontis membranacea | reverse complement strand
TGTGTGTGTGTGTGTGTGTGTGTTGCCCCCATCAGTCAGCTCCGTGATGGGAGTCAGATCTCCTGCTGTGTTGTGATATTGACCAATCTTCAGTCCTACAAGCCTCAGTCCAGCCACTCTGACACACTTACAGCTCCAAATACACTCCCAATATAAAAACATGGGTACTAATGTCAGTCATTGGCTGTGGAAGGTTCCAGAACCAAAACAGACAAACAAAATGAGCGTGGACATGAGAGGATTCTCAACACTCTTCTGCAATCACGTACAGGTTCAGGCGACAATTCTTCACACCCGGAGAAACTCATCATGTGAATTAAACCGCTCCTTCTTCTTTTTCTTCTTCTTCTTCTTATTAGTAGGAGTAGTTGCAATAACGTGCAAAGCTTTTTTTTATGTCTTTATGTTGCACGCACTTAAAATGGACGACTAATTTGTTTTTATTGTTTGTTTGTTTTGAAAGCCATCTCAATTTTTTTTCTTCATTCACGTGTCATATGCAGATGCTTTGAACATAATACTCCTTAATTTTTTCTTTCACTTCATGGCTGTGTCCGAGACAGCCAAGGCCAGTTCGGGGGCATTATATACAGAACAAGCATAGGAAAAAAGAATGGATTGGCCATAAGAATTTCAAACCTAGATACTCTGATAAAATATCTTCAATGTTACATTTTAAGATCGAATTATTACGATGTCGCCGGATTGTCGCTGATTGCTTTTGGAATATCAGTGGCATTGAAAATGGTGACGCACCAAATTTAACCTGTGCTGATTAATGCTCAGAAGGTGTTGATTAAACTTCTATAACAGCATGACTCTGACAGTAGTTCTAGCTGTAAAATTTCCTTATCTGTTATCATTGGTGTAGTGACAATTCGGACAACATGAACTCGTATGCTGATCGTGCTGCATAATATAAACCTATTAAGAAACACCTTATGCGTTTATGGAAGGAGTCTCCAGTGTCAGTAGCCTTATCACAGTGAAGTTTTCCGGTCAGAGGAGTTCACTCTTTCCGTTTTCTCGGTAATGTTTTTTTTTTTTTTTTTTTTTGGGTTGTTGTTTTAATCTTATAAAATTCAAGAGTACCATTAGTTACATTAGCAACTTATTTGTACTTGCACTATCTGGTGTCACCCAAATGGTTCCCTTATGAGTCTGGTTCCTCTCAATGTTTCTTCCTCTTGTCATATCAGGGAGTTTTTTTTGCCACCGTTGCCACAGGCTTTTTATATATATATATATATATATATATATTTTTTTCAGATAAATTTATAAGCAGAATTTATATATTTCTGTAAAGCTGATTTGTGACTATGTCCGTTGTTGAAAGCGCTATACAAATAAAATTTAACTGAATTGAATTCATGAGGGAGAGCCTAGAGAGGCTGGTGATGGAACGACTGTTTATAGCTGCTAGAGCATAAGTGATAGTAGGAACTCATTTGTTTTGTGGACAGTTCCTCTAAACATTAACTCTAACGATAAACTGCAAAAAATAAATAAATAAATAAAAAAAAGTGACCTCATTCATTTATTAATTAAAAAAAAAAATTGCCGTGATATCATAGAAATAACACTGTTTGAGACATGCCATTGTAGGAACATATATCAGACCACCACAAAGTGAATTATTTTCCTATAACTGAACATCTCAGCTTGTACTTCTCTGATATCGCAACAGTTTGTCGACAATTCGTTTTTTTTTTTTTTTTTTCCTACTGTTTTTACAAACCCATGGTGTGTTATTCCTATTAACAGTAATATTAAGTAATTAAAATCGAATAAATTGATTATTGAAGCGTGATGGTGCAGACTTGGATAAATTTGCCATTCTTTATCCATTCTATATGAAAAATATAAAGCATTTCAAACATTTCAGAGTTAAACCAACTGCACCCCCCCCCCCCCCAGCTTACTCTGAGGTTCCAGTGAGCTGATTGGATCAGACAGTGATGTCATTGTGTTGTTTAAGCTAGTCTATGATCCTTTTCTGATCAGTATTCATAGATTTTAGTCACCTCCATTTAGTGTCCATGAGAAAAGCTGGTTTACTGACAGCGCACAAAAGATCCACCCCCTCCTCTCTGGTCCTGTAAAAAAAAAAAAGAAAGAAAAGAAAAAACTTTTTTTTTTTTTTTATTATTCTCTTCTTTCTTTTCTTCTTACTTACTTTCTCAGCGCTTGCTTTCTCATCGATTAAAAAGAATTTTTAACTACTAACCCTTTTCCCTCTTGTCATTTTACAAGCCCGGCCCCTCCCTTTGGCTTTTCTACGTCTTACGCTTACTCTGGGGGTTAAAAAAAAAAAAAAAAAAAAAAAAGAGAGAGGGAGAGAGAGAATGACAGAGATAGGGCCCGAGGAAGGGGAAAAGAGAGGAAAAATGTAAAGCTTTAATTTTTCCTACAACTGTGTCTGCCGTGTCTTTGTACTATTCTGAGGAGAGGCCGGGGCAGAGAAAAGGACCTGCACGTTGACAGACACTGGGGAGGAGGGGGGGGCATCTGAGAGACTCCTGCGTTCTCGCCGTGGTTTAATTTATTTGAACTTTTAATCTAATTATTAACTATTTGCAGTGATCCCCAGCATTGTTACTCAGGCGAGGCCTGCTCTTTCGGGGCGCCCTTGCACCCTTCGGGGCGCTCCCAGGATATGGGAATGGGGCGTCTGACAAAAGAACATGTCTGAAAATATTTTGTCAAGTCCCTTTTTTACGTGTCATTCCAACAGGGCTTTTACACCCACAGCCGAGAAAGGGCGACCTGAAACGCTCCATTCGGCCGTGATTGGCAACTGCAAGCATGCTAAATGCTAATGAGGCTCCCAGATGCATAGAAAAGGGGGAGTAGGCGGTTAAGGGTAGAAAACGATCAGCACTTTTTTTTTTTTTCCCCTTAACTTCTACTCTCTGTTCAAAAGAGTCTCCGAGCCCTCTCTTGTCTTTCTTCCAGTCGCTCCAGATCTCCACCCTAAGCCTGGGCTATTGCATCGTTTCCACCTTTGGCCTCCGAGTTGCTCATTTCATGCTATGAATAAGTAGCCTATTGACAGTGATTTATTTATGGGGCTCCAAAGGATGTGGGGTGAAAGGAGCGAGAGCCGGACCGGGTACGGCGGCTCTTGCATAGTGTCAGTCTGTGCCAGAGTCTTCAACCGTGTCCCATTTGTCTTTTTTGTTTCTCCTTTTTGTTTTTTTTTGTTGTTTTTTTTACACCATGGATGTCTTTCATGTAGCGAGGCAGTGAAAGCATCCAAACTCATTACTCATGTAAAAGTGCAATTACTAAAAATAAACCCTCTGGTAAAAGTTTAAGCTTAATTCTTCACTCAACTTGATGACGGAAAAATAGAAGACCTTACTTAAAGGGTTAAGAATCCAAGATCTGTTTTATAATGCCATTCTGAGAAATGTTTTGTTAGTTTATAATTTGTTTCGTTTCCTGAAATGAATTTTACCCACAACGCCCATTCAACTAGCGGCTGATAGTGGCGACAGTGGGATTCAGCCCTCACCTCGTCGCTACCTAATGAGGACGACGCAGTGGCACTGTAGTCAGTTAAAGCTTCTTCAGCTTCTCTTCTAACAGATCGTCTTTTAGCTGATTAAGTCCAACATTTGCACCAACGTCTCCACTACTTGTACATCGGATTTGTCGTCCAGAGAGAAGTCTAACTAGCAACAGATTTATTCCTACTCTCTCGAATGATTAGAAAGCATGATAATCAAACTAGCTGAATGCTAATAGCAAGCTTTCACAATACAAATGCTTGGGATCAATACAAAGTGTGCATCATGATGGGTTATAGATCTCATTCTCGCTGTCACGTCTGTTAAAGTTTAGAGCTTCAGGTTCAGATAAGCTGTTACTGTCTTTCTCTCTCTCTCTCTCTCTCTCTCTCCCTCTCTCTCTCTCTCTCACTTTCTCTCTCTCTCTGCCTCTTTCTCTCTCTCTCTCTCTCTCTCTCACTTTCTCTCTCTCTCTCTGTCTCTTTCTCTCTATAAAGAGGACATGGTGACACAATAGCTGGAGTGTGTAATTAAATTACTGAAGGCTCTGCTCACAATTTCACAGCCTTAAGAGTAGTAAAGCTTTTGAAATTTTAAGTGCTTTTCTTCAGCGCCGCTATTCACCTCTTCCCACCACTCCTCCCAAATCACTCTATCCCTCCTCCTCCAGATCTCGTCAGCTCTGTACTCAGTTTAGCTGATTTTCTTTCCAAGCCAAATTGGCTGGTCTAACACCGTGTAGAAGAGAAAATGGTCAAACTAAGAACTCTTACTTTTCCATTAACCCTTACCAGCTGGCCTATTCGATTAGTTGGCTGTTCTTTTTTATTTATTTTTTTTAAACCAATCACATATCAATAATATCAATCAATGTTAGAAAGTCATTGGCATTCTGAAGAAGTTTAGTTAAGCGAGTATGCCTGTAAGGTTCTTATTCTAATGTAATATTCTAGTCTAATAAAAAAAACTGAAAAGTTAAGTTACATGTATGTGATTTCATATTGTTATTATTATTTATTAGGTTTTTTATTTGCACTTTTTTTGTTTGTTTGTTTTTTCCTTACAGGTTAAAAAAATAAAACCAGATAAGTCATATTAATATCAAATAAATCATATTTGCTCTTTTGCAGAAAATTAAGATGGTTTCTTGACACCCACAAAAAATAAAAATAAAATAACACATTTAATAATTTTAGATTTAATGCAAATGCCCCCCTTCCCCCCCCCCAGGGGCACTTAATTTTTCATGTCGATGTCTGTATATGGTTTTGCGTCATATTTTGAAAATTGCTGACTCACCAATGGAAAAATGTGCGTGTGACAGGCGTACCGGTCAAGGTGAGCAACCTGAAAGGTGGGACGTCCAAAGACACACCCCTGGAGATGTTCATCTATCTCAATGAAGTTGGGTAAGTTACTATTGGCAAGTTGTTATTGCTTTAAATTTTTATACACAACACTGTTTTATATGTTCATGCACATGCCCTTTTTTTTCGTCTCCTCTCAGAGGAAAGCATGGAGTCGGCCGAATAGACATTGTGGAAAACCGCTTTGTCGGAATGAAGTCCAGAGGTATTTCTACCGTTCGTGTGATCTCAGAGATCTATGTGAAACATTGATTTACACAGTTTTTGTTGTCGTTGTTTTGTCATTGTGCATCACATGAGGGCATCAGAGTGCAACACTGTGAATCCAGTGAATCCACTTCCTTAAACTCGAACAGATTTTATTTTGGATTTTTTTTTTTTTTTTTTTTTTTTTTTTGTAGCTTTGTCAAAAAGAACAGTGAAGCTGTTTGGTGTAGAAACTAAAGAAACAGGAACTGACAGCCTGTGTTTATAACAAAACCCGGACGAATGTAGTGAAGTGAGAGAATCATGTCAGGATTCTTCAGCAGATGATGGGTCATTTACGAGTAACAGATTGGAAATGACTCTCGGTTGACAGTTGTCAACTGAATAATGCCAAACAGATGTGCTGTGGACCTGGCAACCCTCCTCTGGCCATTAGTGCACTGTTTGTGTTTGTTGTTCTCACTGGCTCAGGCTCGCAGTCAGCTGTCACGCTGTCAGTCAGGATGAAGTCTAAAACCTTCCAAAGGCAAAACCAGTCAGGATTGGAGCAGATTTATATCCACCCGCTGATGTCATATCTGTGAGCCCTGCAAAAAACCATACTTTTTTTTTTTTTTGAGCTTGTTTTTATTTATTTATTTATTTTTTTACATAAGAAAGCAAATATTATAAACATAAACATATTTCTTCAGACAGTTGTACTTATTTTCACTTCTCTGTGTGGAAAATCATGTGTTCAGCTGCAGTGTCATACGACACACATCTTATATTCACAGCTATGATCACCTCTAAAAATACTACCTTTTATTATTCGGATATTATTATTTGTAATGACGCATGAGGAGTGTATTCAGGACACTGAAAATTAAAAGAAAGTGCTAAATGTATTTATTATGAATAATAATTACCATGAATAATTAGCCAAATTTTATCGGGTGAACAAATAACAGAATTATTAAACAATAAGAATGACATAAGAATGGATTTATTGATAGGTCTGTCATTAAAATAATAATAATAATAATAATTATTATTATTACTATTATAGTTTATTATTTCAAACAAAGGTGTGTGTTATTTATTTATATTTTAAAATTTTTGAATTGTATGGATGAATATATAAATAAATAATAACATAATATTTTTTCAAATATATTTGAACAAATAAAAATTTTAAGAGTATAATATATATATAACATAACCATAAATGATAAAATTCAATTGTATGATAACTATAATATATTTTGCAATCACGTAGATATTGATATTGATCACAAATATCAGTGAGTTTGTGCAAGGGCTTGTCTGCTTTAATAATTCAGTTCTAGGTGTGTGTGTGTGTGTGTGTGTGTGTGTGTGTGTTTTAATAGGATTTGGAAAGGTCCTTGTTTTCCAAAAGGAAAAAAAAAAACCCACATAGTTTACTTATCCCATCATTGGCCATTAGCTGGATCTGATCAGGCCTCAGGTTATGTGCAATTGAGCGTAATCTGTGTGTGTGTTTTTGGGTGACGGAAGCTTTGAAGTGTTAAAACCTGGCTTTAATTCCACACTGCTGTCTGGGAGAAAGCCGTATCTGCTCAGATAGCAGTAGGAATGCAAAGCTGCTTCAGCGTACCTATGTTAGCAGGGCGGGACGCCCAAAGGGCCAAGCAAGGGATAGTTTAACCACACACACACACACACACTAACACACTAACACAATCACACATCTCTGTCTCACTCAGACTACCTTTTTATCGGTCTTATTTACACACATGCATATGTTCTCACACACACACACACACACACACACTTTAAAAGATTAATGCTTGCAAATCAGCAGGCTTTTGTCTAGATAATCTGTGCTAGCCAGTCCGTTCCTTTAGGGAGCTTAATTCAGGGAGAGTTATCAGATGCCCCCTTATGGAACTGGAGCACTTTAGCTCTTTGGCTCTGGCCTCACTTAAATCCACAGAGCCTTAATGTATCAGCTTTCCGTGCTTAAAAGATCAGTTGTTGTTTTTTTTTTTTTTTTAAAGTCCTGTTTTGGGCAGAAGGATCTGTGGTCATTCAGCTTTCCCTCAGCCAGCCTTAGGCCTGCTTCCCAATTAAGAGCTTTGTGATATAGAGGAATGCTCGCTAGAAACCTGTGGATAAATCATGGTTGAACCGCAGAACCTTGGTCCTTGTTCTGCCTTTTTAATCGAAGACTACTTCTTGGCAAGAGAATATTGCTACTATTAAACTGAGAAATACAGAAGCCAGTATGTAGAAATCTCCGATTTCCACTATAATCATACAAGATGCAGCTGTTAAGCAACGAGACCCATGCAGTAATTGAATTATAATGAAGAAAATTAAAAATTACAATTTCAATGACTTCCCCCTTCAGTATATGCCCCTTCTGCGATGTCACACTGCTGCATTCTGATCTACCACTGATCAAAGCAGCGCAGCGAGTCTTCTTCTGTTAGTCGTCGCAGAAACAGACCCGAAACAAGTTCCCTTGAGTACGGATCTTGATTTCGACATTTCTTGCAAGGTTTCGAGAGCCTTTTTGTAATAGTGTTGGTTCACTGTTACACTATCAGGAACCCAGTTCTCTATAAGTCTGCCCTTAATTAACATGGCCTTGAACTTGGACTTGCTTTGTCGAACTTTGTGAAGCAACGTGTTTTCACGTCATATTGCCTTTTTTGTCTAAGGATCGCATCAATCCGAACTTCTCATTCTCCTTATTTAATAGCCGCACCATGTGCATTATCATTAGCATTATGGTACAGTTTATAAAAGCCATTTGTTGAACATGACCCTAACTGCTCACATCATACTACTTCCTGTTTGAAACAAATGATTAATTTCTCTAGTTATTTATCGCATAGTTATGTGGTAGTAAATACAAACAGTAAAGAGAAAATATGGAGAAATCTCAATAACCAGCTTCGGATCTTGATTCCATCCAAGACACATACTGTAATAGTTATGAAACGTCGTCTCCTTGATTTAATACGTGCCACAGTATAAACCTGTGCAAATGGAGAAGACTTTAGAATCCTGTCTTCCTGTCCCGCTTCTCTTTAGACAGCTGAGTGACAGCTTCATTTGTGCACAAGTTAAATATCCGTCTACCCACACACACACACACACACACACAGGGATGTTGTAAATTGCAGGGTGGAAGAGTCAGGCCAGTAGATCTTGGCAGCTGAGGGTTGTTACCCTATCATTTCTGCTCGTTGCTCTGTCTAAACAGGTGATGGACAGCATGCTGGTCAGCAGACTTCATTATCTTAATGATGATACCTGGACACGAGACCGGACTCTTCTAGACAATCTGACAGCTCTATTTTTGTTAATGTCTACCGTTCTGTTCAAATATAAAGCTCCGTATCTGGTCATTTCTCATTCTTGCTTCCTGTCAGGTATCTACGAGACCCCTGGAGGCACCATTCTCTATCATGCTCACCTGGACATCGAAGCGTTCACCATGGACCGAGAGGTCAGGCGCATCAAGCAAGGGCTGAGCATCAAGTTCTCAGAGCTTTTGTACAATGGTATGAAGCAAAGACCTTAACACTTGAAACATGAAGGTCTCATCCATAACAAGAAAAAAAAGCTGCTTTTTAAGTATTGTTTTGATTTTAAAATAAGATTTATTGTAATTATTTTATAATGTCAAAAAAAAAAAATACCAGTCGTAGTCTGTCATTAATACACCTGGAGGTACAGGCCACAGAACAGATGTTACATAATAATAAAACCCAAGTGTGAGCACCTAGCTGATCACACACACACACACACCTCCTGTCACACCGACCCTGCTCCTTTATTCTCCGTCTTTCACCGGCTCAGGTGTCCTAATCCTTCAGTCACAGGCAGCAGGCTGCTCTCCGGCCTTCTTCGCTTCTAATAGGATTTGAACTCATTAGTGGCTGATTACAGATCAGTCTCTCTGCAATTAAAGCCACATGGGAGTGAGAGCAGGCACAGGGGAACGGAGCACCTTACAAAGGTGTGAACAGATTAAACTCATTAGAGTCCTGCACTCGGGGGAAACGGGCGGCCGGAGCCAGAGAGGGAGCGCTCGGCCCCTGCTGCCCCGCAGAGAAGAGAGGCACGGTCGGACTAAACGTGGGGCACCATTCACATCTGCACACACTCCCAGCCTCAGCAGACATGACGGTAGCAGGGGTAAAAATGGTGGGGAGGGTTTGGAAAAAAAACAAAATGCTAAAGTGTGCATAGCTCATATTATATTCAATGAATCATAACATTTTGACTTAATGCAGTATTTCTACTACACATTTATTAGGAATAAAACAGTCTTTTCGAGGACTTTTAGGCCAGGGTTATACTGTACTTGCTCGGATACTTGCTACCATCCAGAATGATCTTATATGAATACACATCCCTCTTATGGAGGTTAACAGGAATATTACCAAGATACGTAGCTGAAAAAGACAGATAGGCACTACAATTAAAGAAATTTTATGTATGACTATTTCTTTCCTCCCATCTATTTTAGGATGTACTTGGTTCTTTGGAGCAGCAATGAGCTATATTCAATATATGGACAGATCCTGATTGTCATTAGCTGTGCCTAATAGCACATACTACGAGTTTACATTTAAAAGTATTTATTAATCAGTACGTCTTAGAATATGTGTACATACAACTGAGCTCTTATTAAATTCAAAGGTTATATGGAAGGTTTAAAAATTCAAATACTAACCATAAAAGGGACCTCGGACTACCTTCATTTGAAGCGTCTACTGGTATTCGTTCCTGAAAAAGTTTCTGCAATGGATACACACCTGTTAAGTAGGAACCAATCAATCGGTCATCCATGAGACTCCAAAAATGTCCTTCAAATCTGTACATCTGATATGGTATGGATGGAATTATGATATTTCCTTGACTGATACAGAATCTTTATATCTGTTTTCCTGTATTGATTAATCCCAGGATTTTGGTATAGCCCAGAGTGTGAGTTTGTGCGCCATTGCATTGCCAAGTCTCAGGAAAACGTAGAGGGCAAGGTGCAGCTGTCCGTGTTCAAAGGCCAAGTCTACATCCTGGGTCGGGAATCACCCAAGTCTCTGTACAACGAAGAGCTTGTCAGGTAACCACCATGACTCTGTCTGTCTGTGTGTGTGTGTGTGTGT
>JAOVYU010000036.1:2595350-2613452 GCA_025674565.1 Synodontis membranacea | reverse complement strand
GCACACACTTAAAACGAAATGAATCTTTAATCCTTTCAGAAAATATAAACATTTTATCAAGATATGGCCATGGGTGCACACAGTCACTTCGGGCATATGCATTCCCGAGGGGGGTGTGGCGCGCCCTCCGTGCTGAGCAGCAGAAAGAATGTGCATGCTGTCTGCAGATACGTACATTCCCGAGGGGTATGCTCCACGCTGACATGACAACAGACTACGTCAGACATGACGTAACTGTATTGATTACTGATAGGCTGTCACTCGGGAAAAAAAACAATCACGTTTTAGAAAAGGGGGAAAACCATCCACTTTCAGAATTAAAAGTAACGAGTAAGGAGACCCTTGATAGAAATGTAGTGAAGTAAAAAGGACGATATTTGTCTTTCAAATGTAGTGAAGTGAAAGTCATAAGTTTCCAAAAAAAATACTAAAGTGAAGTACAGATACTCAAAAACTCTACTTAAGTACAGTACTCAAGTAAATCTACTTCGTTACTGTCCACCTCTGTTTGCTAGTGTGGTACCATCAAGGGTGCATCTTTTGGAACTTTAGTACATAGAGTGGCTTGCAAAAATATTCTCCCCCAAGAATTTATCAGATTTGTCTGAATTACAAATGATAAGCATCTTCGTCCTGTATTTGTACTTGTACTGCGTTGTCTCTTACAGTGATTTTTTTTAGAGACAGAATGAAATATTGTTCGGCAAGTATAGTATTTCACAGGAAATTAGGTAAAAGATACATATTAAAGGCACATGTGACGCGATTACTTTATTACTGAGCGTGCGTGTCGTGTTGTATTGGTGTCCTAGTCTAATGCTGATGCAGAAGTTGTTCATGAATCATTTGTAATTCCTGTGGTTGTGCGACGGAGGTGTTTGAATTAAATCATTGCAGCAGACGCTCTGATCCTCCACCAGCTTTATGTGGGCTAAAAATAAGAATGTAACCTACTCATGATTTTGGTCAGTGTGTTACGGGCCACTGGATAATCCGTCTGACACGGCACACACAGTCAAGCACGCAGTCACCGCCACACTGTGTGTGTGTGTGTGTGTGTGTGTGTATGTGCCTGCTCTGTGTTCAGCTATTCATTATAAATCCTTTCAGACGCGAGAGAGATTCCTTCCTCTGCCATTTAAAGAGTTGTTGATTGAGTCTTTCAGTCATGACCGAGATTCATAGCGAGTCAGTGAATTGTTTGAACATTAATAAGGTTTGTTTTTCATTTGTGCCTTGTTCAGTGAGTCACTGTTTGAGTCAGTATTTGAGTCAGTGAATCTTTTGGACTTGAAAGAGATTCGCTTCTCTTTCGTTCAGTATCAGTATGGATTCAGTGAACCTTTCGGACCTGAATGAATTTCACTTCTCTCTTGTTCGCCGAATCTGAGATTGCATCTGTAAATCCTTCGGACCAGAGTGAGATTAGAAAAAATCAGTATCTTCTTTACTGAGTCAGTGTTTGAGTCAATGAATCATTTGGACCTGAGTGAGATTTGCTAGTCTCTAGTTTAGTGAATCGGTGTGATAATCAGTGAGTTCTTTTGGACCGGACTGAGATCCGTTCCTCCCCTGTTCAGTGAGTCAATAATTGAATCAGTGAATCTTTCCTTACACATAAACAGGATTCACTTCTCCAGTTGTTCAACGAGTCAATGACGGTATAGTGCTTGTAAGGAAGATTCTCCTATCTCTTCTTCCTGTTCTCCCATATCTGTATTTGAACCATTTAATCTTTCCAATCGTGACTCGTTGTTTGACGCCGTGAATCCTTTCGCTCATCCCCTCGATACACACACATTCACTGAATCACCTGAGTCAGTGAGTCGAATGACTCTTGTTTTGACTCGTTTGCTTCGAGTCGGATATTTCCTGCGGTTCCGTGCATGAAGCAGAATATCTCACGCCACTCAAACTTGTTTGCTGTTTGTCTTAATCGGACTGAATGTCTGAGCGAACTGGAGCAACTGAACAAATCTGAACGAGTCATTGATGTGAACTCGAATCACTGAAAAGATGACGGGTTAGTCTAGCCTGACGGGTTAACTCGAAATGACCTGGCCTTACTGACAGTAAAACCAGTGTTCACTGTTTCATTTTAAACTAAACAAAGCACTGTTTTCTTATATGCACAATTTCTCACAGTGCCTCACACACACACACACACACACACACACACTGCTCAGGCTGTGTAAAAGTAGACGGCTTTACTTCCCCTGGAGCGTGCATTTTCAGTAATTCGGCGGTTTGCATAATTTGCGAGTGCATGGCACTGTGTGTTTAAGAGGCTGCTTAGCATACTTTCTACTTCCCAGAGAGAGATAAGTGTATCCCTGTACTCTGCAGAAGAGATTTAATCACAACTTTATACGCAGATGGATCAATTTTAATGTGCATAGACTCTATTATGCTATTATGCAGTGTCTATCTCTCTCCCTTTCTGTGTATATGTGTGTGTGTCTGGTGTCTATGAGTGTGTGTGTGTGTGTGTGTGTGTGTGTATATGTGTGTGAAATCTATTTAACCTTGAGTGAGATGCTTTCATATACTGACTCAGGTGTTGTTTGTACATTGATTGTGTGTGAAAATGTCAAGTGGTGGCTCATCTCAGGTTCAGAGATCTCCAGTGTTGCATAAGGTAAACTCGGAACTGACATAACGTCAGTCACTCAGGCCAAAGTACTCCCAGAATGCACCAGTGCAGGCCTGGGTAGTAGTCTAAAGCATAGTTGTGCCTTCTGGGGGGGTGGGTATGGGAGGAGGAGATGCTGTCTGAAGTGCAGACGTGACCTTTCCTTTCCTGCAACTTGCACAGTTCCTATGCATGCTGGTGTGTGTGTTTATGTGTGTGTGTGTGTGTGTGTGTGTGATGATTAGTGCCATCATATTGTATATAATATATGTGTGACTACCTTTGGTCTTTTTGTAACCCCAGAATCTTGTTTCTGTTCTTCCACATCTGGATGTTGGGAAGTGTAATTTCGTGCACATAGGTGCACTAAATAAACACAATTGTTCTGTTCCGGTCTTAAAATAAGCCCTATTTTCATCTTATTAGTCGCAGTCTGACGGCTTAAAGCAGTAAATTATCTCAGCGTGTTTCTTATTTTCGCACATGGGAAACTTTTAGCCAGACCCCTGATCACGATTCACTCACATGTACAGGATTATAGTCAGGACAGTTCTGGAAATTCTGCACATTTTGAATGGGTAATTTGTCATAAATATCAGAATGTGCTTTACGATTGGCTTAAAATGCAGCAGCAAGGTGTGTGTGTGTATGTCTGTGTGTGTGTGTGTGTGTGTGTGTCACGCATGTTTGTGTGTGAGTTTATATTCCCATGATACAGAGCTTGTGTTGAATATGTGTGTTAGAGTCGGTACTAGTTTTCATCTTTTCAGGGTTTTTTCTCCCAGCTTTCTCACGCAGTGATTTGTTTTTTTCTCTCTCGACTGCCGGCGCGCTTTTTACACAGAGCCGCAATCACGGTCACAGTTTCAGTCGGGTCCACACCACAGAGCCGTGGCATGCTTCACATATCACAGTGCTGAATGTGTACGTCAATAACTCATTTGTAATCCCTGTTTTGTTCTCTTTCTATTTTTTTCCCATAAACTGCTCGCGCCAGTTAAATGTTTTTTGACGTCCTGTTGATTTCAGCCCTCGAAAATCTCACAACAATAGCTTTACTATTGATTAAAGATCACCTTTAATATGATTTATGATTAAACGAGAACACGCAAGAGAGTAAGACCTTTGGAAACAATACGTGATTTATTTGTCTGCTTATTGAAACCTTTTTAATTAAAGTATTATCCTGACTTCTTACAGAGCATTTTCTGTATTATTTTGTTCAAATTTTTGTTTTAAAACAATCACAGTGAGCAGATTTCATATTAAAGGGCAATAGTGTAGATATCTTACCATTAATACGTCATCCGTTGTATTTATGTAGTTAGCGTATCAGGGTGGTGCATAAGTTTGTGGCTTTTTGGAAGTGATCACCATGAGATTCTGTGATTTCTGTCATGTATCTGGCAAAGAATGAACACCTTCACGAAACAAAGCATCAGGTTTTGGGGAAATTAATTCGTCTATGCAATTTCGTATATCCTTTACTTTTTTTAAATGTTGTACAGGGAGTGGACGTTGGAGTGACCTAAACAAGTGGAAATCCGATGGCGCTGTGTCCGGTGAGGTGGCTGGATGCGGTAAACTTCCCATCCAAGGCTTGAAAATGAAATGAAATCTTTCTTTGTTTTAGCAACACGTGGCCTTGTGCTGTCATGAAGGAGGATGCTTTTCTTTTGTGAATGGCCGCTGGATGATGCTCTTCACTTAAATTTGTTCAGTTGATCAGTGTAACGTTGTGCGTTTGACAGTTTCTCCAGGATGGAGCAGCTCGTAATAAAGGTGTAATGCTCCTGTAATGCAGGTGTTAACGTCTTGAGTGATGTTTCTCTCTGAAAGTGCATGTGGAACCACCTAGCAACTTTCAGAATCTTTCCCCTTGCCTTCAGATGCCTTAGAAGAGTAGAACGATCCATACTCAAACGCCTTCCAGCTCTCGAGTCCATTGTGTCGCATCTTCGCCCGACAGTTTCTGCAGCAACTCATCTTCCGTTTAATTTGGTTTACCACTTCTTGGCTGTTCATCAAGCTCCAGTTCACCTCGCTGAAACAGTGAACCAGTTCTTGATCGCCGAAATGACGATTGCAGCTTTGCTATAAACTTTGCAAATGTTGTCTCTTGTTTGTTTTTTTCCACTATTTACTAAGAATAGAAGGCAAAGACGAATATCAATCTTGCTGGGCTCCATGCTTGATTGATAAACTACCTAAAACTTGCATTTACAGGGAGTTTTGATAAATAATTAAAGATGATTACTAAGCCACAAACTTATGCAACAGCCTAATAAAATAATAAAACTGAGATGTTCGTTATGTTTGTATATAATGCACTACTTGCATAAAATATCTATTGTATTTATTGAATAAGCAAACAGTCTAGTAATTAGTAAGAAGCTGTGAATATGAACATTTCTAGTATCTTAACTAAATCAGATTTGTGACAGCTTATATATATATATAAATAAAAGTGTCAAAATATATGCACAAAGCAACCCCCAAAGCTTAATACTAAGGACTGACCTCATCATCCTCACTGCTAGTTTCAGTCATGATTTTACAGGAAGTGGCTGCTTTTAAGAATTGAAAATAGTCTTGTTTAAAAAAAAAAAAAAAAAAAAAGCAACGCCATATGAAAATCACACATGCTAAAAAAAAAAAAAAAAAAAAGCAACGCCATATGAAAATCACACAGTCTGGTGTGTAAATCTCAGTTGTCAGACAGTGGATGAATAATTCACACTTTCACATGTTTCAGATGTTTCACTTTTTTTTTTTTTTTTTGGCACATACGTTATTTTCAACACATCTGACTAAAGATCCTATTCATTTATTTCCACATTTTAAAAATGCAATTAGTTCATTTTCATGAGATTTTTTTTTTTTTCACAAACATATTATTCATTTGTTTTCACATGTGAGATTTTTTACACAATTAATTTTGAGTCGTGTGATTCGTCTCTTCTATGTTCGTGCAGGACATCTCAGGGAGTCGTGTGCTTTCCGCATCACGCATAACGCATCTTTATACGCTTTTCACGTGCGATGACGTTAATCACACGATCTCATGTAGGTAAAATGCGTGTAAGTTCTGGTAAAAAGTTGCACAAAGGGGAGTTCGATGAGATGATGAGGTAAGGAGGTGAGGTTGTTGCAGTGGTAAGAACAGAAAAGTGATAAAATAACTTTTGTTTTGTTTGTCGGTCGCTTCTCGGTTCTTCCTCCGAGGCTCTCCATCACGGCTTTGTTTGTTTTGCTGTGAAAGGCAGAACAACAGGGTGACAGTGTGAAGCGAGTGGAAGTGACCGCTGAGAGCGACTGTGTCCACTCCTCCTGCTCTCTCCAGTGCTTTATGGCCAGTTCGCATGCGCTTAGTGGACGAGCTCCAACTTTTCCCAAACTCTTTCTTTTTGCTCTTCCTTTCCTCCTTCTTTTCATGCTCTCTCGGTCTTCTCTAAGGGGTGTTCCTTGGCAGGAGTTAGTGTGGCTCGTAATGCTCTGTTGCCAGTCGCTCTGTGTCTCGCGGTTAAATCGGGGTGATTTATGCCTGGCTCTACAATGGCGACCACACAGGTCACCTCCTGAGGCTGCAGGGAGTCCCTTTTTTGCCCCATCCACTTTTGATTAAAGTGGAATTTTTAAGTTCCCACCGGTTGTCCCAGCTACGAAAATCATCTACAGCATATTCAGCTCCCGAGACGTAATAAAGAGAGAACCTCATCACGGCAGATTGCCAAAGAGGGCTGGCATCCATCTTTCCTGGGAGCTCAATGACTGTTAATGCACGAGAAATTACCGGTGGCGTGAAATATCTTCAAATATGATGATATGAACTAAAGAAAAAAAAAAAAAAACAACGAGAAGTTTCAAGGTGCAATGATAAACAAACAAGTAAATACATAAACACGCAAAGCGCAAAGCATGTCTCTGAGTTTCGGGATCAAACGAATCACAAAGAAAAAGAGAGCAAGGAGAGAGTGCCGGAGATAGCGAGTGAGAGAAAGTGTCTATGAGAGGGAGATAATGAGTGTGAGAGCTAGCGAGGGAGTGTGTGAGTGAGAGAGAGGGAGAGAGGGAGAGAGAGAGAGAGAGAGAGAGAGAGAGGTAGGGAGTGTGAGGGAGTCTCGCTGCATTGTGTCCCAGGCTGAATGCGGCCCTTTATGAGGAACGCTTAAAAGGACATTGTGGCCGGGCCGAGCCGCTGTCTCCACAGCAACAGCCCAGGAGCGCGCAAAACTCGGAGATAATGGACTGAGAGAGAAAAGAGGAGTGGAGTTCCTTCTCTCCGCGCCGCTTCCTTCACGGAATTCCCTCTGTTTCTGCTCAGACAGAAAGACTGAGAGACTGAGAGAGCTACAAAGCTATTAAGACCTTAGTGGACAAACTTGTGTTTTTATACTTTGTACGTGAGTCTGTGTGGAGGCGAAGAAGAAGAAGAAGAAGAAGAAGAGAGCACAGATGCAGAGATGTTCTCCAAGGGTACAGTCTCAGCCCGTGACTCTTTTGTCTTTATCCCCTCAGAGGCTGCTCAAGCGAACCATGCTGCTGCTCCCGACACCACCAGCCCTGAGATAATGCAATGCCTATCGGTAAGTGGACACTTAAAAAAAATAAAAAATCTGTTTAAATGTACTTTCCTTTCTGTTTTTATTTGTGTTTGTGTTTCTGTGCTGATTTGGCCTTAGTTTCACACTGTCTGTCTCTCAAACGTGCATGTTTCAGATCATACACCTGAGCATTCATGATGTACAGTATGTCGTGTTCTTATATCCTGGTTTTATGTGCACCAGCAATTTTTTTTTTTTTTTTTTAAAGCGAATTTAATTTTAACACTTTAGGTGTGAGACTGCAAAAATCAACTACACACCTCGTCTGACGGGGAGAGCAGTGTGCCAGCGTATCACCTCACAATGAAACAATACATTACCTACACTAAGGGCTTAGCTAGATTTACGCTCATATTATAGAAAATGAGCAAAATGACCATTGACTTTGGCCACTTTCTCACTTTGGTGATCGTTCTGGGCTCCATTGGGTGCGTGGCTGATAATCACAGGTTTGCTTTCACACAGAAGAATCCCTTCTCGATGGATCAGTCGTGCAATTGTGTTTGCCAAATGACAGGCACTAGTTTCATCCACTTGCCGTTTTTTTTTAATGATATTTCTGTGGTTCTGACACTAAAGAGCAGCACTTTATGGATACCCAGCATGCTGTTGTGCATGAATATCTTCATTCATGGCTGACATATGAAACATGCTCTTTTTTTTTTTTTAGCGATGTTTTCAGCGCACACACTCGCACCACAAAGGTAAGCTAGTTATAGTGCGCCAGTCCTCCAGAAAGTCTGGTTTTATGTATCAATAACCACAGAAACCCTTTCCCAACCATTACCAAACTCGAAACAGGAAGCAAGGACAGTGTGACGACACGGTGAACCAATCACAACAGCTGAATTTTAACTCATTTCATTCATGTTGTCACATGGGAACCAGATTTGTATTGCTTTTGGTGTCCGTCCAGTTGCAGCATCATTAATGCTCCATCAATGCAATGCATAATCTCTTAAAGAACCAGCCAGCTATTCTTCCCCCTTAGCAATTATCATGCTGGTAGGCTAGCAAAAGAGGTTCAAGTGGCTGGAGGTACTAATCTGAATGCAAAACTATTGGCACCTGTTGGTGTGCTTGATTCCCTTCGTCCACTCCTGCGTCCCGTGAAAGTAAGAGGAGTCCTCTGACGTTAGCGATGATGACATCATTTCGTAATGATGTAAGCAGTAAGGAGAATAATAATGTTTCATTTTCAAACAGTGTTTGCAGCAATTTGGACCTTTGTATCTATTTGTATCCTGTTTCTTTGTATCATGCCACAGTGATTAAGATGAACCTTCCTAAAGCATTTATCTTGAACTCATGAGACTGCGCTCGGTGCTGTCAAGGCCAGTATTGCGATAATGTTTAATACAATAATAAATACTTTAGAATTTCTGGATCTTTTTTTTATTCCGTTGGAATGAGCCACTGAGCTGTAATCTGGCCACCCTGATGAAGCTGGTTAAAAGTGACGCTTCGACTCGGTCTGTCTGAGTTCAGGCCTTTCCCAGGATTACAGCTGATTTCATTTAGCAATTAACGAACTCCAATTTGTGTATGAATGGGCTTTTTCACTCGCTCGCTCCAATGCCACAGCATGCGAACATGAACTTTTGTAGAGTTTGTTGCGAGGAGAGTATGTGTGTGTGTGTGTGTGTGTGTGTGTGTGTCAGAGAAACAAAATGACTAAAAAAACCCCTCTGAAGCTTCCTTTTTTTTAAAGTAAAAGTTTCAAATCATCTTTATAAGCTCTTCATCCTTAAATCTGCGTGCAGAGACTCGTTCAGGCTGATGAAGGAAGCTCAGAGAATGAGTCAGGAGCCGAGGGTCTCCCTTGGCTCACGCTCCTCCATTCCACTTCACTTCCTCCTTAAAGCTCTTAACTCCACTTGGTGCTGGTGCGAGGGAGTGTGTCAGAGAAACCCCACTGGTTTTGTTTCCATTTAACTACCACAGGCTGAGTCGATGTGCAGCTTCCTAGGTGAGATCATCCCCACTTAAGCCTGGGTTATACTTGCTTTTAGCTATGTATACAGCAGGATGTACGGAGTCTGCAGGACGCTTTGCCGCACCTATCCTGCGGTCGTACGGGGCATCGCTTGTGCACGTTATTAGAAATTAATGCTACATTATTTATGACGGCGCAATACTAGTGTAAACAGTGGGGGTACAGCACCATGTAACTGACTAAACAGTTCACATCAGATCACATCCTTGTGCACAAATCTAGACAGTATTCTTGAGTATTAACATGGTTAGTCTTTGAAACTGAATGCCGGTTATATCGCCTTCAAAATACCAGTTTTCTGGATTTTCTAGATTAGTAAATACTTTGGAATGTAAGGTCAGATTTTTCAATTTTTCAAGGTTTTAAGAGAGACAGACCTCGCTAATGTGTCTATTGTCTCTGGGAACAAAATTGCTATACATTTTATGTCTCGGAAACCCGATAGACATGGAGGTTTTCCTGCCGATGCTATCTGGCGGACATCGCTTTTAATCCCCCCGATGTACATAAAGTATGCAGGCGAGTATGTGAAAAATGCAGCTTGTGTTGCCAGTGCTTTTTCTTGCAAAGCCACACATCAAGAGTAAACCAGGCCTTAGAGGCAAGTGCATAATGAACTACTTAAATTAAATAATACAACATGGACCCCGGAGACAGCGACTAATCTCAAACCAGTTCCTTGCGTTTCAACAGCCAATGAACCGACTCTTGGCCAGGAAGACTGGTGTAAGAGCAGCACCAACACTTGGTTTAGAACCAAGAACCAATTACATTAGGGGCTGGGGGCAGGATTATCCTGATCAACAAGACCAACTAAAACGTTGTGACCACCATGATTAAAAAAAAACAAAAAACAGAGCTATTATACATCTAGTCTGCCTAATTGAAACAAGAAGAGGAAAAAGTGACAATGTAATCTGCCATTGTTGGTGTTGTGCTTGGTGCTAACAGTGCTAGCATTGCTGGGAAAGTGGAGATATATACAGATGTACATATGGTGGCTCTCTAGCTCATGGAAAAGCAAACTGGTTATTAGAAGGTTTGGAAGTTGAACGTTGGTGGAAAGATGGAAAACGTGGTTTAGCTTGCATAATATAGATTCACAGTGCATATTTTCAAGGGTCGTAAATAAGATGTGGATTTTCCCCAGTGATCACTTGTCATGTCTATGATGTGGTGATACAGCTGATAGCATTGCTGTCTCACAGCTGCTTTTAACCCTCTTTTCTCTGTGTGGGTTTTCTCTAGGTTCTCCTGTTTCCTTCTCTTGTGAAAAAAAATATTTTGTGTTTATTCATTTTGAAGAATGAGAAACCAACCTGGGATGTCACTCTCTCAAACCGAGCAAAAATGTGACTCCTTCTTGATAAATTGTGTAGATTTGCCCTGGGTGTGGCATATCCTAAATGCCATTGGCTTTTGTGTAAGATTGTTCAACATGACACCAGTCTTACTTCTTGTTTCAGAAGGAGGTACGTCACCAACAAATCACAGCCAAGAAGCCACTTTTATTAAATAGGCTTCCACTTACTTCACAAAAAAATGGCTTATAGCCTATTCATTGACATAAAGTGTTTATTTTATATACTCTTCCTTTTTAAACTAAAACTCAAAATCAATTTTTATTTATTAGCATAGAGAAACAACAGGGGGTTGCGGGTTAAGTTTTGGGGTTCTTCGTATCACACAAATGGACCATATGGGGCCATGAATGGATGTAATGAAAATATGGATTGACACTGTAATCAATTCCATTGGTACTTGAACAAAAATGTCACGTTCATTAATTTTTTTAATTAAGAATTAAATCAGTAAACTTTGATTTTATTCCTTAGTTTGTCTGCCTCACTGCAGATTTGTTTTTTTACTCTGTTTTGGACCAGTGTTCCTTGTAAAAAGTTGTTGAAATATTTCATGCTCTCGCTCTATAACACCATAGCAGTGTATGTTATGACATTTTAATAGCAGTAGCCTCATGACAATGTTCATTTCAGCTTACGAGATATTTCTAGATGTGACAAGAGACTGTACATGGCCATGAATTAATTAGTGTTGACCGTAGTAATCTGTAGCTAGTCGTAAAAGCTAAACAAACCTTGATGTAAATTGTTAGAGACTGATATGTTGGCACGTGACATTAAGGTATGTCTTCATTTTTTTTTCCTCTTCTAATTAGCTAAATCTTATTCCTGTGCTGTTTATCCTAACATGGAGGGAGATCTGCTTATCAAAAGTTACCTATGTTGTTATGTTAAAGTGGCAGCATTTCAGAGCTGGTGAGACCTTGGTAATGTTGACCTACTGTACAGTTACCCCTCTGAAAACATCAAACCAACAAGAACTAGCCTGACTAACTAGAACCAAGCTGAAGTGAACAAAACCCTCATCAGCTGAGACCAGCTCGAATAGTTAGCGCCAGTCTGACCAGGAAGAACCGTTCTCACCAACTAGAACTTGCTTAACCAGTTACAACCAGTCTGTAAGTGTCAAAAATTCCAGGAATTCTCTAAAACCACCAAATCTGACCAGCTCGAACTTGCTTGACCAGTTACAAAAAGCCTGACTGGTTAGAACCAGCATGACCAGTTAGAACCAGCCTGAGTCTTTAGAACCAGTCTGATCAGTTAGAAACAGTCTGCCTGGTAAGAACCAGTCTGACCAGCTGGAACCATCCTGAACAGCTAGAACTTACTTGACCAATTAACAACCAGTCTGGCTGATTAGAACTAGTAGGACAGGTTAGAACCATCTTGACTGTTTAGAACCAGTCTGGCCAGTTAGTAACAGCCTGTGCAGTTAGAACCAGTCTGACCAACTAGAACCAGCCTGCCAGGTTGCAACCAATCTGAGCAGCTAGAACCAGTGTGACCATTTAGAACCAGTCTGACAGTTTAGAACTTGCTTGACCAGTCTACCTGATTAGAACCAGTATGATCAGTTAGAAACAACCTGTCTGGTTAGAACCACTCTGAGCAGCTAGCACCTTTCTGACCAGCCTGAACCATCCTGACCAGCTAGAGCCAGTTGCAACAAGTCTATCTGATTAGAACCAGTATGGCCAGTTAGAAGCAGCCTAATTGTTTAGAACCCTGCCTGGTTAGAATCAGTCTGAGAGTTTAGAACCATCCTGACCAGCTAGAACTTGCTTGACCAGTTACTGTGCAACCAGTCTACCTGATTAGAACCAGCATGGCCACTTAGAACCAGCCTGTCTGGTTAGAACCATTCTGACCAGCTAGAACCAGTCTGATCAGTTAGAATCTGGCTGCCTGGTTAGAATCAATCTGACCACTTAGAACAAGTCTGTAAGTGTCTGAAAGCCTTCTAAAACTGTTCAACTTGGCCAGCTGCGATCACTGACCTGCTAACTGACTGTTCTTTTTCAGCAGGATAATCAACTTTTAAATGCTAACACAAGGCAACTTAAGAAAGCTAGCCACTTATCTAGCTAGGTACCTACTGTAATAATTTCCGAATTGCTACTGAGCTGTCATATTTTTTGTACTATCATAAATAATTAACGCAAGACAACTATGTGCTTAACACTTAGCTATATTCGTAACGTATTCATGCCTGTTTTTCTTTTCATTTTTTTCTTTAAACGTCAGTCTTTCTATAATGAGTCAGCCTGTAATGGTTCTCTGTGGCAGCCTGCATGGTTTAGTGAAGTGGAACTTGTCTCTGCTTTGATTTGCTCTTCTATTCAGGTCAGCTTTATAGACTCGCTCCTTTTCACCGGGTCTCTGCTCTACAAAAAACAAGGGTCTGTGGATCAGCCGACTAAAGAAAGGCGAGCTCAAGGCAGTGTCCGATCCCTCCTTCTGCCAGGCTTTTGAGAGCTTCAGGGCTCTTCTTTCATGCCCGGGCTCGTTAAAGGCCACCCTCCTCCCTCGTTTTTCTCTCATTCTTTATGAATAGACAATAAAAAAAGGAAGAAAAAGAGCACTTGAATAGGGTTCGGTGCCAGTCTGATGCCACTCGATGGGTTTTTATGAGCAAGGGAAAAAAACAACATGATTTTGTTGGATGCTGATGGTGTAAAATATAATAAAATTGGTGGTTTAATATTAATAATAATAATAATATATCATATTAATATTTTTTAATATATAAGAAGGAATACACTTCAGGGTGGGTTGTTATAGGAAAATAATAGTAGTTTCTCTGAATAGTTATTTCTTCTTCAAATGTTATGTTCATAAATAAAGAACATCTGTGAGAACGAAAGAGTTTAAAGTATGCATGAGAAAGTAAAACACACTTTGTGACTTGCATCATGCTTAAATATTGCATGTATGCAGGTTTTGTGCATAAGGTTTTAGTGTAGAATGCCTGTACAAAGCTTTGCAGTTTAGATGCCTAAAGTGTAAATGTCATGTCACATGACAAACACCAGTGTAATAGATTCAGCATGTTGTTGACTCAGCTACAGGGATGCACGCTCTCAGGTTGTGTAGCTGTCCCTGTGATCTTTTGTTGCTGAGTAAACAGTTCTAGGTATACGCCTGTAAATAGTGCAAATGCTCCGTATATGCTGCTTCACCTTTGTGGAAAGTCACAGATTCTCAGATTTCCCATGTCAGTAAGTTCACAGCATTTTGTTCACAGCATCATGCTTGTTTTAAAGTTAGTCACTCTGTGAGAGTCACAAATCGGCTCCGGAGGGCTGACGGTTTCCAGGTCGCACTCTGTGTTTGAAGTCGGCTTGTGAGACTCTGCCTTCATGTGTCTGGCTGTCAAATGCAAGGCTGGATGAGAAGATTTTGGGTGTGTGTGTGTGTGTGTGTGTGTGTGTGTGTGGAGGCTTCTGAGCTTCTGTACACAGCAAGTATGAACAGCGGAGAATCGAGGGACAGAAAGGAAGACAGAAATGACAAAAATGTGGGACTGTGTAATATTCTGCCAGAGTTAAAAGAGTAAATAGTTGTTTGATGAGAGATCAGTCCTAGATTTATTGGATTGTTTCTGGACTATTTCTCGGCTAAAATGCAAAGTCTATAGATCCATTCTGCATACTTAACAATAGCACCATTTTTAATTTAATGGGCGTGGCCAGTTCAGCAGGTGATCTACTAAGAATGTGGCTGCAAATAAAGACACATGCATTTTTTTGCATAATTAATGCTGGGAACAGAATACGAATCCAGCTGATTTTGACATGATTTTGATCCGGCTGACAAATTTCTAGCATCGGGGCCCGAATATGAATGTCAGAAACGATGAATGGGCCTTGTTGTGTGACATAATCAATGTACAGCGATGTGACATCTGGGACGCCCCATGACACCCAGATGAAAAGCCTAGCATGTAAGAATTTTTTGTCTTTTCTCGTCTAAGTCTGACATCTCCTACAACGTGTTCCTTGACGTTCCTTCTGTAGCTATGACTGACACACAAGGACATGGTCAGGGTCAAACTCGTAGTGTTGCCAGTCTCCCGAAAAAGACAAGGCAGGAATTTATGGACTATGATCGCCTAATCTGACATGGAGTCCATTGTGTGAAAGATGTTCAAGGGTTTTTAATCAGGTTTTTTTTTTTTTTTTTTTTTTTTAGATCATACTGATCTGATTAAAAGTAAATGAAATATCTGTTTGACGGATAAGCTCTTGAGTCCGTGGAATGCTGGGCTCTGTAAAATTGGAAAAAAAAAACCCCACGAACACATGACCAACGTTCAATCAATCTAGTTGAGGAAATGCTTCTACTTTCACGTCAACCCTGTTGCTTTTCATTTTAGAAACCTCGGTTTTTATTTCTGAAGCAGACCAAGCGCTTATACGTGTGTTTTTGTAAGTTTGGAGGAAAAACTGAATGGAGGTGGTTTAAATTAAATCTAACTTCTACAAAAATCACCTCTAAATTTACTTATAATAACCTATACATTTTGTTTTAATTCTCTCTGTATACGTAAAAGTAACATGGATACAATATTTTTGCAAAATATTTAATCGCTAATTAATTTTAAATGTGTGTTTATTTACTCTGCCTATTACCTGACTGATTCCATGTTTACTATAAAAAAAAAAAATCAGCTTTAAAAGAAAAAATGCATTCACATGCATTCACAAAAGGCTAGTGAAAATAGTAAAAATAGTGCACATCTTTATTTAGACCTACAGCATTATGAGCTGCTCTAAAGTTTGGCTTGACTTAATTAATTTTGTCTTGACTTGACTTAATTTTGAACTTGAGCTGAATTTGAACTTAAAGTGGATTTCTTTTTTTCTTGCACAATATCTTCTCGAATGAGTATCACTTTTTAGGATTATTAAAACCATCCAAACTGGCAGACATTTTGATGTAACCTCAATAAGAAACCCATAAATTCATGTTTTGTCATGTTCCTTTTTTATTGCAATTTTTTTTAAAAAGGAAAAGCAATCTAGGACACGTCTACTTAAGAATTTTAATAATCTGAATAATCTTTATTGAGAGCTCAGGTGCATAAACGAACTGATGTGACTTTTGAACACAGTAATTACTGTCAGCGTCACTGCAACAATCTCTGCCTAGTGTTTTTTTTTCTTAGAGAAGAAAAACAGTAGGAAATGGTAGGAATAGTCTTTTTTTTTAAGCTCAGTGTGAACATAGAAATGTAGGATTTGTCATGTTTGTCTTTAAAGAAAAAGCAACTCTCAAACACTTTTTCTGAAACTTTGAATAATCTGAATAAATGGGAGCTCAGAAAATGGGCTTAAGCAGGTGTGTGACCTGACTCTGAACATTCGTAGCGTCAGTATCGATGCAACTTTCTTCAGACGTCTCTGAACTCGGTTCACCATCAGTAATTATTATCGGCTTCGCTAATATAATCTGCACCCAGTGTTTTTGCTTACAGAGGAAAAAGTGGGAAACAGTAGTAACCACCGGTTTTTGTAAAAAGATATTTGCTAGAGAGTTATTAATAACAAAATCCTATTTATGCTTTTGCAAAACAATAGTAGATAATAGAGTAGCCCAGCGAGAGACAGGAAGCTTCGGGTTGCCAAACGAGGATAGGCGTGTTGTCTGGATAGGGCGTGAGGGCAGGCCCAAGGGGTGTGTGTGTATATGTGTATATGTGTGTATGTGTGTGTTTGTGTGTGTGTGTCTGTGGTGCAGGGGCCACTTCCTGCTATTCTTTCCCGAAATTGGGCTCGCATGAGCACTTTGGCCAAACACAGTGTAGCTGGAGCCACCGATCGGAACGCCGGTCTCACCTCATCCTCTCAAACGCTCCACACACACTGCTGAGGGTCGACACTGTGTGGGTGATGCTGCACACCATCCATGGGCTGTGTAGAGACTGCATCGACTGCTCGCTACCTCAGGTCAGTGTACAGAGAGAAAGAGAGAGAGAAAGAGAGAGAGAGACAGAGAAAGAGAAAGAGACAGAGACTGACAGAGTGTGAAATAGACCAGAAGAAACAGAAACTCAACAGAAATACAGTGAGTTTAATAGTCCTACAGACAGATAGAAGAAATGCAGATACAGACAGACAGACAGACAGACAGACAGACAGATAGATAGATAGATAGATAGATAGAGTGAAAGAAAGATAGAGAGACAGACAGACAGATAAAGTATAATGTGTGGAAGAAGTAAAATTGCAGCATAGTTACACAAAGTCTCCAGAGAAACCCTGTTTTGAACAAGAAGTCCTTTGGCTGGGTGAGAAAAAATGTTACGAGGAGGTGCGACAGACAGACAGACAGACAGACAGACAGATAGACAGACAGACAGAGAGATAGACAGACAGACTGACAGACTGACAAACAGACAGATGAAATATGCCTGAGAGACAGATATACAGTAGTGTGAAAGATACAGAGCTAGATAGATAGATAGATAGATAGATAGATAGATAGATAGAACGTTAGTCAGATTCACAGTCAGAAAACGAGTCTGATAAACAGAGAAACACACATTAGGACAAAGAATTTGAGATGAATGAAATTTGCATAACCTGAAAGACAAAGAGTGCACAAGACAAACAGCTAGATAGATCAAGAGTTAGACAGACAGACAGACAGAGCAGTATGTAGCTGTAGTACATCTAGATATGATGTACTGACTGACAGATATCTAGTCGAAATAATAATAATTCTGTCAGTAACTAATGTGAATTCTGATTTGGTCAGAAGGAGCTTTATTGTTGCATAACAGCACGGCATCTGACTGTAGCTCCGGCTGTGATGTGAACAAGCTACATCACTGCTCTACTTCTGATATGTTTCTACAGTAACAGTTAATTCATGGGGATGCTTTAGAGTTCTTTCAAAAGAAAGAAAAACCGTCATGTGTTTTGTTAGGACATGTTTGTGTAACATTTACAGAAGGAGTCTCAGGTGTCGGCACTTCGTAACAGACACAGTGCTTTGTAAAGTCTAAACTTTCTAGTTTTGACGAGCTGCATTTCTTTTTTGCGAGAGAGAGAGAGAGAGAGAGATGTGAGGGAATTGTTTATTACGTACTGTAAGGGAGAACAGGAACTAACTCGTCTTGTGGATGTTCCACAACTATAAGCCGTTTAAAGCGTGATGCGATGTCCAATAATAAATGAAACATCGTCAGCTATTGCAAATCACGTTATACCACGATATTTTTATATAACAGCATGGTCTGTTATATATTATTTCTTATGTAACATATACTGTTATTGAGCCATGGAAACTCAGAGGCTGATGTTTTGCAGTCACAATCCAAGAATCTGAGCATTAAATCTGCCCTTTTCACACTAGCAGAACTAACGCAAAGACCGAAACGACTTCATGGCATCTTCACTTTGTCTTTCTTGTATTTTGCCCTTCTTGTTTTTCTTGTCGTTCCATTGTTTTTAGTCATTTTCTTTTTGACTTTCATTTATGTCGCCTCTAAGCAAATAAAAT
>JAOVYU010000036.1:2590350-2592850 GCA_025674565.1 Synodontis membranacea | reverse complement strand
ATGCGGCTCGATATTATTGTTGCAAATTCAGTAGAACAGTCCATGTTGTGCTGCTGTAGGAAAGTAATCAACGGCAGCATGGTGTGATGAAGAAAGGGACTATTTTCCTCTTACAAGTGGTTTATTCCTCTTACACCACAGTAATTCACATTTATACGATAAACCTAAATATCAACATGTCCCGACCAATCAGAATTCAGCACTTTTATAGAAATTAATTAATATTACAGTTGCAGAGCAAAAACTCTTTTTTTTTTTGTTAAAATTCTTATATAACAGCTCGCTTTTCTGCAGTGTTTTGAAACAATGTCCCAGCTCAGCAGATCAGCTGGAAATGATTCACTTGTATTGAGACACACTGTTAGTTTTGGCACTCATCATGACATTATTTGAATATATGTACTTGTGTGTGTGTGTGTGTGTGTGTGTGTGTGTGCGCGCGCATTTCCTCATCAGATTTCCATGCGAGTCTCTCGTCTTCTTCCTGACTCTCCTTTTTGTGTATTTTCTGGACCAGATTTTTTTCCACTTAGCAACTGATGTAGACTACAAAACGGAAAAATGAAAAAGAAGTGATTTTTATACTTTTACATTAGATATTATAATACACGTTAACACACCATCATGACATACACACATACGCACAGATCGACACACAATTGTAGCATTTTTCCCATTTCTTTTCATCTGCTGCAGCTGTGTTTGGTTACCGACATCAGCTCGGAGGCGTGAACTACACACAAACGATTTGAATAATCGGAACAGCAAGCCAAAAGATCCACTTAAGTTTGTGTGCAACTCAATTGTGAATACAAGGAACTTTCCAGGAGTGAATATTGGTGTAGTTTTTTTTTTTTTGTGGATGCTGAATATAACTTTATGTTATGATAAAGTTTGTAGCAAAACTCAAAATTTTAAAAGCAAAACTCAAAAACCAAGAAAAGTATGATGACTTATTAGAGCAACTAAGTTTTTTATTTTTAATTTTTTTAAATTATTATTATTTTTTTTTGCGGACCTGGGAGAGGGTGGTAATATTCCAAGGAAAAAATTTCCAAGAAAATTTCCAAGAATAGAGTCATAAATTTAGAAGGAAAAACCTCGGATATTCTCTAAGATTGTCAGAAATATGTGAGAAAAGTCACAAATTGAAAATAAATTAAAATTCGAAAGTCACACTAAAGTCATCCAAATTGTTGTTTTTTTTCTGTCACCACATCGACTGCACAGATTACATTTCTAATTTCTCTCAGCTCAGCCATTTCACAGTAACATAAATTTGTTCAAATGAGAATGAAAGTAATTAACTCGCAGATTTCTGACTTTACAAGATCAGAGAATATGTGAGAATTTATGATTCGAATATCACCCCCCCCTACGTAGTAAAGACTTATTCAGAGGGCTTTTTCTTTTTCATAATTTTCAATTCCTGCTAGAAGAAGTAAGAGAAGTAAGAATGTATATAACGATGTCAAGTGATAGATATTTTTTCAGATTAACACTTTCCCCTTCAGATGCAAAACAATGAATAAATAGAATTTATTGGAATGTTTTATATTCTACACAATAGAAGTATGAGACAAACAGACAAATCATGAACACAAGTACATCCTTCATGCTACTTTCCTCTGTCCCACCATTTCTTTCTTTTATGTGTGTGTGTGTGTGTGTGTGTGTGTGTGTGTGTGTGTGTGTGTGTGTGTGTGGGAGGCATATGATTAAGGCTTATGCAACAGAAGCTGAAGCTTTTGGCTTTTTACATTTTTTGGGATTTTTGTGCAATAGTTATAGGTGAAATGTGTGTGTGTGTGTGTGTGTGTGTGTCTTTTAAGTGTGATCCCACAGTGATTAGACAGGTACTGAGATGTCAAACCCCTCTGATATCCAAAAGGTGGCAGTGCTACATATTCATAATATGTGTGTGTGTGTGTGTGTGTGTGTGTACGTGTGTGTGGTCTAGGTGACCATCCTTCGAGGAAAGGACGGCTATGGGTTCACCATCTGCTCCGACTCACCAGTACGGGTACAAGCTGTCGATCCAGGCAAGCTCTCTCTCTCTCACACACACACACACACACACACACACACACACACACACACTGTCAAACCCACCCATGCAGTCTCAGAGTGTATATGTCTGTAAAACTGAGGTATGGAGAAAGTGTGTGGGTGTGTACGTAGGTCTGTAGATAGCAGGCTAAAATATCTCATCTCAAATTTTATTGTGTGTGTGTGTGTGTGTGTGTGTGCGTGTGTGTGAAAAAGATTCGAAAATTTGTCTGTGTGGGCAAAAGTGGCAGTATGGATCAATATCTGAAGGAACATTAGGTTTTACTGTGTGTGTGTGTGTGTGTGTGTGTGTGTGTGTGTGTGTGTGTGTTCAGGTGGTCCTGCGGATCTGGCTGGCCTCAGGCAGCTGGACACTGTGCTGCAGTTGAATGGTCAGCCTGTGGAGCAGTGGAAGTGTGCAGATCTCGCCCATGCCATCAGGTAGTACAGC
>JAOVYU010000036.1:2580006-2590250 GCA_025674565.1 Synodontis membranacea | reverse complement strand
TGTGTGTGTGTGTGTGTGTTTGGTGGTGGTGAAGGGTTGTTGTTAAACAAGTGTATCAATTGTGTCCGCTAAAATATGCCTGAATATTATCGTCTCTTTTCCAACTTCATAATTTTTTGTTTTCCTTTTTTTTAAAAAAAAATTTTTTTTTAACTTTATTGTTAAAATTCCAGATCTGTGTTTTATTTCCGTTCAGATTCCCAAAAATCCATTTTCTTTTTCCTCAATCAAAATCTAACTTCTGTAGTGAGCTCCTAGCTTCCTGGATGAGAGAGTTAAAGCACAGAGGAGACGCAGACATACGTATTTACTAATAACTTTATTTATGTTATGAAACAAAGTGAAATATATCTTACATATAGTCGAATGTATCTAATATTTCCTCATATAGTCAAACGCAAGATGATTCACTTTTCACTTTTATTATGAGACTATTTCTAGGCCTTTTGACTCATTTCAAGCCTTAAAGTGTCTTGTTCTATTGGTAGATACTTCTTCATGAGAAAAATCAGGTAACTTCTGAGGCTTGTAATCTGATTTAATGAAAACGTTTAAATAACCTAAAGGAATCCACCTACGCACGTGTGTAACACGTCTCTAAATACAAGGAACTTTCCCGGGACTGGCAGCACTGGCAGATTTAATTGAGCTAAGTTTAAGCATTTATGTCTAGACAGAAACCAAAGCTAGAAATTAGAAAAGAAAATGTTTAGAAAAAGATTTAATAATCTTATATTTGATTCGTTGAAATCTTATACAGGATACATTTGATCATAAGTTGTTTCCATTAGCTACGATGCCATTTTGTAACCTTCATTCCACAAAACATCAAGTTGACCTCGTAATTTTGTACTATTAATTCATGATAATTCATGAAAGATGAGGCCAAAACCCCCAGGTGTTTATTGTAACCACTTTTACTGGGTTAAATTCAATATTACTTTGGTCACGAAGTACTCACAAAACTAGAAAAGAAGAAGTAATGTCTACTCGAGCAGATTACATGCCAAAGTGAGGACGTGGGCTTCAAACTAAATTTGCTTGTGCATTTTCAGGGCTGATTTCATTTTAAGCGTTAAAGATGGATTGCTTTCAATATATCCTTCTTTCGTGTTAGATTTAGGGCCTAAAGCCTTACGGAATATTATGAAAGATCAAGTGTTTCTGTAAAGTTTTCTTCGTGGTTCTCGTTGTATGTGTGTGTTTGTGTGTGTGTGTGTGTGTGTGTGTGTGATCAGTTCTACTTCTGCCAGAAACCATTTAACTTGCTCGTGTCCAGTTAACAGTTAACTGATAACAGTTAGGTGACGTTTGGTGTTTACTTTGTCGTTTATGCGTGGAAGAAATAGGTAAAATTCACTCGGTTCAATTTTCTCCCCTTTATTACGAGAATAATGCTGAGCTGTAAGTAGTACTTTTTGGAGGATGCCTCCTTCAAAGCGTGTCTTTAGTTTGCTCTGTCAGAGCATGTAAAGCTCATAAAAAAAGCTGCACGTTTACAGTTACAGACCTGAGTGACTATCCGTTCTGTTCTACTTCACTTAACTTCGAGCATTCATGCAAAATTCCGGACTGAAATTGCAGCGCGGCAACAACAGTGGTCCATAGCGAGCTTAGCGAAAAGATAATAGTGAGTAGGTTAGCGAAAAGTTAGCAAGCAAGCAACAGCAAGTAGCGTAGGATAACCAGCTAACATTAGTGATAACTTTAACGTAGATGATAACTTTGAGATGTTAAATATTCTGTACGACGTCAACCGGAGATGTGAAATGACAGGAAATGGCTTTGACATTCAGGTTAGAAATAAATGCTACACAAATTGAATATCCACTTGAATTTCGCTCGTTTTAGATCTTGTGTGTGTGTGTTTAATATCCAGCTCCTGCACCGGCGTCTATTTTTTTTCCCCCACAATGAAGATTCATCAGTGCAGAGCAAAAGCAGATTTTGAATGCACACAATGTCCCGTAATTCAGTAAACCGTCAGAGCGGTGTAATATTACCGCGTGATAGAGCGGTCTATCTTCTGTATCCCTGCAGCACTGCCGACGTCAGTGTGCACAAACGTTTGCCTTTATTTATTTATTTATTTATTTTTTTTATACCTGTTCTTTATGTGGACAATCAGGCCTAATTATCCCAGCTGTCGATCGTACTTTAGGATCCAGAAGTCAAATATAGGGAGCAGGTTCACCAGTGGGATCGGGGCAAACGCACGAGCCGCTTCGAATCATCATCAAGCTCCATGAGTCACTACTTTGTGCTTGTTTTTTCTCCTTCCCTTTAGGACATGTCCGCTTCTGAAACGAATAAAAGGAAAATTAAAAGGAATTAAATTAAAAATTAAATTAAAAGGAGACGCATGGATGTGTGCTATGTGTGTTATAGGAAAATAATTGATGACATGGAGGTGTGATGCAGCCTAAAGTGATTCTTTTACAGCATATTCTTAAGTGTTTCATTTTTTTATTTATCCATTTTACAGTAAACCCTCGCCACTTCGCGCTTCGAATTTCGCGGCTTCACTCTATCGCGGGTTTTTCAAATACAGTATATTTATTAAAGAGTTGATTGAGACAGTGAAAATGCAGCTTGCGCTCAGTTGTCTTGAGTCAATTATTTTTATTTATTTATTTATTTTTCACTTTTTTTCCAAAAAAAGTTTTTTTTTCTTGTCTAGAGGGCTCTAATAATGTTAAAAACCGTATTTAGAAGGTCGTAAACAGGTTTTCTATGCTCTAACTATGCGGAAATACTACTATTTTTTTGCGGGTTTACTGTATAGTTGCATGTACTGTTGTGGAATGTCCATAAAAAATGGCTGACACTGGAGACTCATGTTCACCATATGACACTTATCTCTACCGTAATGCAAAATGTATGTAGTTAGAGTTTACTGCGTTTATCTCTGTGCAGAAGCAGTGCCCGTGAGATCACGGTGGTGGTTTGGCGTTCAGGGCCCTCCGTGAAGTCCAGCTATGAGGGTCTGATCCATCACTCCTACAAGAGCTCCAACTACGACTCTCCCGTCTCTCCTCCCAGAACAAAGCGTGCAGAAAAAACGCCGCCTGTTCCCCCGTTGCCCGCGCACCTCCGTCACAGAATACTGCTCAACGGCTCGGAGGGGGCGAGGGGTGGCGGCGTCGAGGGCACCGGGGGCACCGGGGTGCCATGGGGTGACAGGAGAGAGGAGGGCAAAGCCAGCAGCAGGACACACACTCAGACTCTCAGAGGGACACGAGTCAAAGCGTCCAACGGGGAAAATTATATCATTCTCTCCCCCATCAGCCCAGGAGGCCAGGTACAGGGACTTATACTGTATACAGTTCTTCTGGAAGCTTCCGTGAGAAGAAGTTATCAGTGGTTATGATTGCGTGTTATTGCAAAGTCCAAATCTAAGAACTGCCAGTGTTGGGTTTAGAGTAAGATTCTTAACTCTCGAATTTCTCCTAGAGTGAACCCCCCCCCACCCCCAAAGACCTTAACCTATGGAAAAAAAACAAAAAAAACAATATATAATAACTTGAATCTCACCCAGATAAAGTTAGTACACAGAGGCGATTTTGATTCAAAGTACTATCTGGAGGCATCACGTTCAGAGACACTGCTGGGTTTTTTTCTCCTGCACATCAGTATTTCTTCATGGATAGTTTTATTAATTTACTTTGCTCTGTTATGTAGATAACTGTGTGGAAAGTACTTGCACTTTCACTGTGTTTGTGTTTTTAAGTGTGTGTGTGTGTGTGTGTGTGTGTGGACCGGGTTATTAGAGAGGTGATCAGCGAGGTCTGGAGGGTATAAAATGCCAAACATTTGACGCATGAGCCTTGAAATGCTGACCTTTGGGCAATCTGATTTAGCAAGAGCACACGGCTACTAACAGGAGACACACGCAGCCGGCTTTATAGCCTCTGTTTCCTTCCTATCGTACCCTGAGGGACTCATGACACTAGCTGTTTATCGAGAGAAAGCTTACATAGCCTCGGGATCTGTTTTTTTTTTTACCTCAAGCTGATCTTTTGTGTGTCTCATGAGGACTGAATCTGGTATCAGGAGGTTATAAAAAAAAAAAAGCCTTAAATGTTACATTTTTCATTGTCGGCTTCATTAAAAGTGAAAAACGTCAGAAGGTTCGAGAAGCTGCACAAAGTGACGTACTGTGAACGAATTTCTGTCCACCTACAGACGAGCAAATGGCAAAAATGGATTCAGACGACACTCACCCTGATTTAGGAAGATGTGGCTGAGGCATTATTGATTTCAGATGATTGGACGGATCGTATGCTCTGTTGTCCCATGCCCAGTGTTCTCACGGCATCAGATAATTCCACTTATGAATCATATTCTATGGGAATGTGCCGTTGTGTTGGGAAAACTGAACAATAAAACGAACCACAATATGAATCCATTTTGTTTTGCAAAACCACAAGAGAGTCTAAAAGAATTCCACCGCATTAAGGACAAAAATTTGCCCATGTAAGAGAAGTTTTTTTGGGGGGTTTAAGTGGTTCTCCATTTAACTTTGGGAATCATGTGTCATGTGCTGAGTGTGTTGGAGTTAAAGATCTTATAGCAAGTTTGAATGGAGAAATGATCTGGAAGTGATCTGGACATCACACGATCGCATTCCCAAGCCTTGTAGATAAAATCGAGAGCTGTTAAAATCTAATCATTGATTAGATTTCTCTAAAAGTATTGAACTGGCTGACCTTATATCTCTGATCTCACAGATCCTGACACAAGTATATGGGGACAGTCCTAGCCCTCTGGGTAAGTCTAATTATTATGGTATACATATGTATCTATATCTATATCTATATCTATATATATATATATATAATCTGTCATGGACATTAGTGTCATAAGCGTACCCGTTACACTGATGTTCCTCCGGTTGTTTCATGCTCCAGCTGGATGGGTATACCCCCCAGGAAATGTGAACACGCCCCAGCCCCATGTCGCGCCCAGCCTGGCCAGCAGAAGCAACTTCCTGCGCCGTTCAGGCAACAAATCCAAATCAGCTTCTACGAGCTCCCAGCCCAGCTCCAACTTCGCCAACTACCAGAACTGCACCATCGTCAGATCTCACGTCCCGACGCACGCCAGCTACGGGGCCTACGTCAAAGTGGCGCCCAAAGTTCTCATATTCCCCATCTTCGTGCAGGTATCACTCACGCTGGGTTTGATTCAGTTCACAGAATAATTGATGGGTGTAAACGGAAACCGATGGAGTTTGTAATTCCTGACAGTCGTAGTGCGTAGTGTGTGTAGTGTGTGTGGATCTCAGAGAGACTGCCGTGAGTGTTATTGCGTGTCCAGTTAAACAGCGATTAAAGGTTGTGTTAAATTGATCCGCTCCACCTAAAAACAAAGACGGGTGAAAAATGAAAAGACTATAGGTGTGTGTGTGTGTGTGTGTGTGAGTTCAGGTGAAAAAATAAATGTGAACAAAAACCTGTTTAAGGTGTGAATACAGTACATCAGTGTTTCCCAACCTGTGCACCGCGGCACACTAGTGTGCCGTGAGAAGTGATGAGGTGAGCCGCGGAAAGTCCACTCGCCCCCCCACCAGTCCGTGATAGCTCGCGCCTATAAATCCCCCGGTCCGCGATCGGTTGCGCCTATCGTGTATTGCCTTTGCACAGACTTTATGTAGAAATGTCCCAAAAGGTATTACACATCAAATAGGCATTGTGCGTTTTTAAATTAAAAGATGAAATCTTTTACATCTAAAAGCAGCTGAGAATTTTTTTTTTTCCGCATGTGTTGTTGCACAGGTTTATACTCATGTTGAAGTTTTTTAAACCCAATTTTTATATTTTATGTGTTATAGTTGGAAATCATAATTCTCCATTTATAAAAATTATTGCTCTTATAAATAATGCCAATGCAAATCGAACTAGAATTTTAGTAAAAAAAAAAAAAAAAGTAATAAATACAGTTAAACAACGAGTCTAATATTTGTTTAAAAAAGGAAATAAATAACAAAATGTTAATTTAAATTAAATTCTGAAGGGCTGGCTGCGAGATCTTTACATATCGATTAATTTAAATCTCTTTTAAATTCAATTATGAACGAATCACCTGCAGATTAGCCCGAGCTCCATTACCCCAAAGATTCCATTCCAAACACAATTTAACTTTGAGTCAATTGCTCAATTCTTACTTTTTGAGTCAGTTACTGATACTTCAGCGCTGGACTCTTGGTCAGCAGTTGTTGAAGTGAGAGAATGATTTCCTGTGAGTGCACAAGGCCAGCGTTCACAAATCGCAAGGGTTTGAGGTCTGTGTATAGAAACGTCCTCCCAGCTAGCTTCCTGTGCACACCGCTAGCTCTATAACGCATTTGACGACCTCCAGCAGGAGGATGTGGCAAACACCATCACGCTCTTTCACCGTGCTTACGCCTAGAGGCGTTTTTAGCCTAGCGTGGTCGAAGCTGCTTTCCCAGACTGCTCGGCCCACCAGCGCACATCGTACTGTGGGGGTTGAGTGCACGCTCGCTGAAGAGCACTAGAGCAAGTTTGCAGTTCAGTTCCACCTACAGCGCCGCTTCTCCTGTTTTCAACATGGAACTAGTGTGTGTGAGTGACATACCCATGCAGCACTGATTTCATTTATATCTCGGATCTTAGATTGTTGTTTAATGATGTTTCCTTTAGCCACTGGACCTGTGCAGCCCGACCAGAACGCTCCTGATCACTGAAGAGATGATCCTGCATGAGAGCAAACATCTCTCCATCAAGGTAGGAGATAATAACAAAGGAGCATGCATGTATGCGTGTGTGTGTGTGTGTATGTGTGTGTGTGTGTGTGTGTGTGAGAGAGAAAGAATATGTTTGATGTGTCAAAAAGTGCTGTCAGCAAATCTGAATGAGGAACCCACCTGACGTTTCCATTCTGCCTCATTGTGCGCCGTGAAGGACAGCCGAGCGTGAGCGTGCGGAAGATGATGCGGAGGTGCGATTTAGAGTCAATCTGCTTATCTTTCTTTCTCTCTATAATGAGCTGTAGCCAGGTTCTGGGTGAACAGTAATGTGCTGCAGGCTGACGTCCTCAAAGAACCCTAAGCAAGAACATCAGAGAGGGTTCTAGAAAATTCTAGTGTAGTCAGAGCTAAAAAAAAAAAAGGTTTACTTATTAAAAAGACTAAAATAACAATTGCACCAAGTAACACATTCCCAACGTTGCCTCGTTGTAAACCTGTAGCAAAGAGAGGCTTTTTCTATAATAATAAAAGGAGTTGCAGCGAAGATATAATGTAATTTGTGAGTAAGAAAACAATTTCTTCCTTATATACAACAGTGTTTCTCAAAATGGGTTCTGAGGACCTCCGGAGATCCTCGCTAGAAACCACAGTCCGCTGTTACTGAAGTTAGAACAAACGTTATTGCGCTATTGCAGTTGTTAATCTATTTTAAACAACAAGAACAACAGCAACAACTGTGTGTGTATATATCCCTCCTCTCTTCCCTGTCCTGGTCATAAAAACTCACAGCAGTGTTATTCGACATCATCAGCGGACATGGCAAGTGATAACTTTCTGCAATTTAACTTTTGACTTAAAACACGAAAACATGGAAATTAAAAGGACGTATAGATCAACGTGAGCTAACTAGATAGCTAGCCGTAGTGCTATGCTATGGCCGCGAGTATGGCTTCTTCGGGATCTACTTCTGCTCACGGAGCAAAAATGATAAGAACGTTTGGCCATATCGTGCCTTAAAGGTCACTTACTCAGTATTCATTTCTTCTGTATATAACTGTTGAACCGAAGTATCACACTCGAGGTCATGAATATCAGGATGGCCGCGATTAGCTGTGACTGAATCACAGCCATGCTGATATTTAGTACGACAGCACGATCCTGAGTGTGACAGTCGCTTGAGTTTCCTGGCTTTAGTCTTATCTTCAGTAACTTCAGTAAAACAAAACAAACAACAAAAAAAAACTTGGTCTATGAAAAACATCAGCTTGGACCTTATGTTTTCGTTCGGTTGAAAGCTCAAGAACAAAATGTTCCATGGCTCCATGGCTGAATGATGAGCCAAAGTTTTGAGTATTTTATTAAATACTGTAAATCCCGTCCTAAAGTTTCCTACATTTTAAGAACCTCTGACTGGCAATAAATCACTGGGTCGATGATACATATTCAAATAACATCAACTAATAACAGCAAGGAACAAGCTAGGGACAACAGATACGCAATGTGTACAGCAGTCAGCGTAATTAACTCTTCCCATGTCAAACTGTACAGACTTTCATAAGAATTTCCCAGAAGTCTACGACGCATCTTATTGTATCTCTTGCCAGCACAGATTTCTCGCACTTCCTGCCCTGCATTGTCTCGTCCAGTTCCCGGGTCTCATTTTGCAGTAACTAGGAAACGACAGAACAGCGGAGCAGATACGTTAACGTCGTCTTACTGATAGTAGGAAAAGACAATGAGAAAGGTCACGCGGTGCTCAGAGTGGTCAGTAAGTCATAGCGAGATATGGTTCATGCTAATATCAATGGCTCAGCAATTTTCTTAGTACCATTAATCAGCGGTGACATCTGAGTAAGCTTTATCTCGACCTCGCTTCTCTTTTCCTATTCAGCTCTGCTCTTCTTCTTCTTCAGCGTTTTCTGTCTCCGTTTGTTCTCATTAATGAAAGTTTCGTCCTCAGTGACGCTAAATCACTGCGGTAACTGGAAATCCACACTGCTTGTCAGAGTAAGAATACAGAGGAGCATGTGGAGGGGAAGATCGTCTAGCTAGCTACCACCATGAACCCTTTTTTTTTTTGCTTTGCGCTAGTCAAATGCGTGATCATCTTACAAATGAATTTTATTACCGTACTGTAAACGACTGCTCATTTTGTTTGGAGTGAGACATTTCTCCCACATGGTCGTAGCTCCGGTCCTCTCAAACGCGGGACTAGAACCTCATGATGGTGTTTGGTCATGTTGTTGTTCTTGTTGCAAGTTTATGATGCACAATGAGCAGAAAAAAAAAATCATGTCTTTTTTTTTTTTTTTTTTTTTTTACTATTCCTTATATATATATATACACACACACACACACACAAAATTAAAATATCTTAATATTAAATCAATATCTTATTGTTATTGCATATAATATAATATGTATGTAAGATATATTATATATATATTTAAGATATCACCATATTTAACATATTTATTTATACATTTTTATTTGGACACAAAGTAGCAAATATTGTATTACTAAAAAAACTATCAAGTCATGTATATATATTAACTAATGAGTTCTGTAATTACAATAGTCTGCTTTATTTAACATTTAATAAATAAAGTAAAGGAATGGATGGAGTGGATTTTGAATGCCTGGAATTTTAATGTAAGGTTTGTTGATTAACAAATTGGAAAAAGTCCTATGCAATTTACTATTTAAAAATGAAAATATTTTTCTATGATATATTAATTTTTAGGTAGTTACAATTGTATTAAAGCAGTTGTAAAATGAGCAAGGCTAAGGCCTGGGATAAATCCTACATTGGGTTTTTGCTATGACTATATAGTACACCTGTAGTCTCCACTATCTCCTTTAATAACATGCAATTGCTTGCATTTGTGTCTGTGACATATAGCCTAGATATTAAAACTTTAGTTAAAAGTGTCAGTTATGTAATATTGCTGGTATGATGTCAAAATGGTTTTCGACAGATCTTTTCACTGTCTGGTTTAGCCGAGAACCGCTTACCACACGAGTGAAAAACAGGCGCCACGCTGAAAGGCTAGACAACTCGCCACTGCAGCGCCTGAGACGAGCATCACACACAGGCTGTTGAGTCTGTTTTTTTATTTTATTTTATTTTATTTAAACTAAATTAAATCATTCCACCGGTTTCTTCATTAAAGTATTCAACAATTTTTATTAATAAAAAAAAAAAATTGATCAAGAAAGAGAGAATGATCTAGAAGCACTCTATAATTTGTTAACTATGAATTACTTAATTATAAATAGTTTATTATTAATACTTAAAGTAAAAATTTTAAGAATTTTTTTACAATTAAAAAATTTATTGACACTGGTAAATAAATATTAAGAGAAAGAAATTTGTGTTACTTAAGAGTCTTTTGTCTAATATGAAGCATGTCAATCAGTGCACGTTTGAATATTAGGCCACGCCCACACATACAGCCATCTGTCCAACCTCTCTCCATTTTGGCACTACTTGGTTAACTATTTTGAACTAAATTTTAATAAAAAATAATATATA
>JAOVYU010000036.1:2473822-2488872 GCA_025674565.1 Synodontis membranacea | reverse complement strand
CAAGTTCACAGTCAGAAACGGAGATGATTCTTCTCACAATTAGTCTGGATAAAGTCGTAATGCTGATGCTAATGTGTGGCAATTTTTTTTTTTACTATTCATCTTGTCATGAATTCAGGAAACTGAACATTGGATTTGGTGAAATATAGAATAGAGCAGAATATTTGTTTACCCGTCTGTACCAGGAATGTGGTGCAGGTTGTCCTGGCACAGGGTGAAAGCTGAGCTCCATGTAAGTCCATATCAGGATCGAGACTTGAGGTCACTTTCCAACACAATGGGGCATTCTTTAACAAACACATTACCCGGAACAGCCCACCCCCACCCTCCAGCCCGGGAGAGTCTCAGACCGATTACTGCCTCCCCACCTCCCACACTAGCCCCCCTTCTTCCTCCACAGTCCACTTATCCAATCAGAAGCCTCCAAGGACAGGAAGGTAACCTGACTCCAAGGTCCAAGTCTGAGGCTTTAATCTTGGCCACAGTTTGAGGCTAGTAGAAGGATTCCTACTTATTCACAGAGGTTCCTTTCTCATCAAAAAACACACACTTGGACCATAACAGAGAATTAAACTAGCTGGGCCAACACACACATACACAAACACACACCTAATCTGGTGTATGGTCCATTACACATTCCCCAGGACTATGGCTCTTGAGGATTTAGCACAGTCTGGTTTCTGCATGCTCAATGGCAGCCTGGATGGATGATGCCTACTGTTGTTCTTTTGCTCTCCCCGCAGCTGAGCGCCGGATCCGAGTGCAGCTGTGACGTTGGCCCTGACGGAACCAAGAAGAAGAAGTCCAAGAACCTGTAAGTAACCCTCAGTTTCCTTAGAGTCCTATCTCTCTGGTGTACTCTCGAGTTCTCCTGCTAGGCCAGTTGACACAAAAGCTATTCATGATACAGAGGGCAAGCTAGCAAACATTGATTTTCATCTGTTACCTGATGTTCCCAGGGGGCGTCAGGGTGAATTGTGGTTCCTCACACTACCGTATGCTAAATACGCATTTGAGAACTTTGAAATTCGAGCGGCTTTTCTTCTATTGTGCAGCCTGGGTTGGGGGAAAAGTGCATCACTCTGACATTTTCTTCACAGGGCCAAGTAATGTGAAGCCTTTTCTTTGTATGTGCAATCAAATCTCTGTAAAAATAAACCCTTCTCTTATAAGCACATAAAAATTGAGTTGTTTGAGAGGCCTAAAATCATCGCATCATACCGTACACACACTCTGCTGAACTGGTGCCATGATCAGAGATTAGTTTAATACCTTAATGGTATCCAACCAGTTTCACATCTAGGAGCATTACTTCACTCTAATAGGAAAAATACTGGGTTATCAAGACAAAATATTATTTGTCGTCTGATTTTAGTAAAGTGTTTTTGAAAAAAAAAAAAAAAACTCGCCTGAAAACATTAATCATTTAAATTTCCACCAAAATCATGGTATTAGCAGATAACAACAGTGGTAGTAGTGTCAAATAATAATAATAATAATAATAATAATAATAATAATAATAATAATTGTACTTTTTATTTACATATTTGTTTGTGATATAAAATAGGAGCTGAATTTTGGAGTGAGTTTTAGAAGTATAAAAAAGAAAGTGTTGAGAGAACATGAAGCGCTTTGTGTTGGTCTTGTCGATGTAATTCATTATTTAGTGCTGTGCTTATTTACTTTTTTGTTTTCATCTACACAATTAGAACACTGTAAATGACCACACAATACACACTTCATGGGAATGGATGACTGAAATGAATGAACCTTGACAGTCTTATTGTTTACTTATTTATTTATTGCTATTACAGGAAAACTCATTCCTGGAAAACATGAAATATGTGTATTGGAATATTTGTGTTGTGTTGGTTGGTGCTGTATTTTCATTATTGCCATGATAGTCCCAGAATGCCATCTGGTTATTATAATCTGGCTAGAGATGTAATTGGCTAGTTGGCATTCTATGAGATGATGAGTGTGATGCAATCGATGGCAGTATTAGCATGAAAAGTTGAAGCTTTGGAGGCTGATCAGTTTGAGCGGAGATGAAGAAGACACAAAGCAGGACAGACTGAAGGACTAAAGCGCCGCCGCATCACTCTCTTTAGCTACAGATCTAAATCCCTCTGGCAAGACTATGAAATGGCATTGTGGGTGATGTTGGAAAGTCTTAACCAAAGTAAAAACAAACCCATGTGTCAATGAAAGACGTTCAAACCCAATAAAAGTATACACAGAACTAGCACTTGATTTAAATTTATGCCCTGGATTTTCAGTGACATGCGCCAGTCAGGTGTGCCGGTGAGGAGTACAATCGGTTGACCTGAAATCAATCGTGAAAAGCTGAAGCGAAGATGTTAAAGCTGTCGTAAATGTGATCAGTGAGTGTGTGTTTGTTCTCACCAGTGAGGTCTGTATCACCAGTGAGTATGCTGATCAGAGAGAGAGAGATGATCTCCTGTGTGAGAGGTGTGAAAAGTTCGGGCTGGTGTTAAAGCCGCCTGTGCTTCATCAGCCGCTGATTGGCTCAGCGTCACTTCCGTGTTAATCAAAAGTCACATATTAACACCTACTTAAACAATAGCTGCCGAGTGCCGGCTCATCTTCTGTAACGTCAGAGGCGAACTTTTACTGATCATTGTAAAAATGGAATCAGATGTTTCTAATACAAATAATAATAAAAGAAAAACATAAAGTTACCGATCTGTGCTAATTTTTTTATCTTTTATAATGTAGATCCAAAGTGAAAATTTCTCCAGCAAACTCAAATACTTCACTCAAATTACTGGACATTTCTACAGTGTTCATCAGAGTTTATAACGCATTGCTTGATTGATCAGCCTCTTATTTCTGTTGGACCTATTTTGCCAATATGCACTTAGATTTAGACTAAACAGTGCAATGAAAAAATATTTGCTTCACCTAATAAGGATACATCCGACAAAGCTTTGACCTGAGGTTACATTTTTTTTTCCTTTTCTAACATAAATTCACAATGTAATTTAACCAATAGACCCAAATACCCAAGTGGTTTCACAGGATCTTTCTAGTCCAATCAGCACAAATCCATTTATTTTTATTTTAATCCAATTTTCTTCCAAACTAGCTTTATGTTTGTTTATGTAGTTTCAAACACTACATGCAAATATTTGATATTCCTAACAAAGAGGCTTGTCATTAAAGCTATTGGTCTGAGAATTTTTTATTTATTTATTTATTTTACAACATAGATGTGAAATGATCACCAGCAGACCCAAATACTCCAGTGAAATTACTGAATATTTCTAGAATGTCAGCTTTGAACCCAGTTTTCTTCCCACTGTTCCCATTTTCACCCAGCTTTAGAGTCACAGTGTATTCTACAGCGTAGGCTCAGTGTACAGCCTACATATGCCTATAAATTAGCCTTTACTCACTATATGATACACACTTATTAAAAAAAATGTCTTTTCACCCCTCAGGTAGGGGGCGTGGTTTTCAAATTGTTTGCTTTATTAATTAATTAAAAAAAAATTTTTTTTTAACCCAAATCCCACTTTTAATCCAAAAAACACTGTCATTATATCCAAAATAAATATTTCACAAGCAGAGTAATCTACCCAGAGAGAAATTACTGGAGGTTCATAATCCTTTGTTTGACCAATCAGTCTACACCTATTTCTGTTAGATTTGAACCCAGTTTCTTCTCATTTTGCCAATTCCCACTTACACAAGACCAAACTGGTGGCAATACTGTAAGTTTCCTTTTCTGTGCTAGTCAGTCTCACAGCTCCAGTGCAAATAGAAAAAGAGAACCTCCACTGCTTTTGGCTGATGGACTGCAGTAAATAGTATAGATTTTGTTTTTGGATGAACTGTTTGTTTAAGTCCAGGTACAGTGCACTCCCAGTCCCACTGTGGAATGAGACGGAGCAGAGTGTGTGCTCACTCTAACACTAAAATCACAAGAATCCCCCAAACCAAAGCTGGCGCCCTATCAAGGATTTTGTTTTTGGCTTTATTTCTGAAATGCCGAGAGTAGGGAGATTGAGAACAGCAAGCGACTTGGAGGGAAAAAAATGTTCATGAATGAATTGATCCTGGAAAGAGAACCGAAGTGAAATCACGGGAAAAGAAACGAACATGAACCTCCATTCAAAATGGTGAAATTAATATCACACCCAGCTAATAATTCGCTCTGATCTCTGAGAAACAAAACAGTGGCAGAGATACCCCACGCTGTCCTATCTCGTATCTTGTAAATCTTGTATTTTTTTTTTTATTTTTTAATTTTAACAGGCCACCTAAAATGATACCAGTTCATACTTTTTCTTAATTTCTGCAATTTTAACACCCAAATTTCTATTTGAATGCTAAATTTCCAACATTGATATCATTTGAGAAGTTAAATAAAGGCTAAATAGGCACTATGGAACATTAAAATAGTGTTCGTTATTTAAATAAAGATGTATAGATTTTTGTGCATGTTGTATAATTTACAAAGTTTTGAATTCAAAGCCATTTCTCTGCTTCTTTAGCTAGCTCTTAGTATTAAAAGATTTAAAAAGTTACCGTTTAAGTTAATTTCCTGTTTCTTTGTCTAGACATGATACGTATAGGGGGTAAAAGTGAGTCCAACAGTAATACTAGTATCATTAAGAGTACGACTAGTAGTAAGAGTTATTTTTGCTAATATTTGTTACAGAATTTGAGAGCAATGAAGCAAAATCTTTTAGCTGGTGAAGTTTGAGAAAAATTTTTATATTTCCTGAATCTCTTGACTCATCGAGTCAGCTGTAAACATGCGGATACACAAAACAACACAGGAGCGTCTCCTCTCTGCACTGTGATTGGCTGAGGCTTGATCCCACCCCCGCCCTCTTGTCTTACCCTCCCCTGGCTTTAAAAAGGCTCAGAGGAGCTGAGTGGGGTTAGATGAATGTGCCTCACTGCCCACCCTGCCCCGCACATACACACACACACACACACACACACACCCCCCCACACACCCACACACATGTTCCATACGATGGTGGACTTCTCCGAGAAGTACTTGGAAAGGTAGGCATGATGTTCATCTCCTCTGAGCTTTCTTTGATGGACAGATTGAGGATGAACGAGGAGGGGAGGGAGTGGAAGAAAGAAAGAGAAAGGAGCTTAGAATAGAGAATAAACTAAGGAGATGGTGTGAGGTGTGAAGTTGAGATCTTCTCTGCTGGGATTTGGGAGAGATCCACGTGAGTTCTCTGGTCTCTTACGCTTTGTGTGTGTTTTGTGTGTTGATGTTGGAGATGTTCTCTGTGTTCTTGCGTCTCGTCACCATTCGTCTGCAAATATGAAATGTGCAATGTGCCGTGTTTGTATCAGAGGAAAGCAATGCACAGACAGTCTCGTGTTATTGACACAACAGAGTGACATTTGAAGGGTCCAGATGATATGCAAACACTCTGGACGCTCCACTAGAGAAGCAAGAGGGGCCTCAGCACACGCCTGATGTCGTGCATGTGTTTACTGCACTCTTTGGCATATAGTTTGGCAATGTTTTTTGAAGCCACAATCTTGTTAAACCTGGATGTAGGCTAACAGTAAAAATGGTCACTCATTCCAGATGAACTACAAGCCTGGATTCTTTTTTTTCCCCCTCACCTCATTCCCATTGGTGTAGTTTTTTTTTTAAGCTCCATCATTGCTGCAGAGCCTCTCCGGGCTGCTGTCACATCCTAAAATGTCTTTCCCACTGCAGGCGTCCTGGTTTTCGTGCACCAGAATAGCTCAGAGCAATGCTGCGAGAGATAATAAGGGCCTGCCAGAGTGGGAACTGGAGCCTGGAGACGATTTGGATTTGGATGGAGACGTTCCTCCTGAGAAGCTAGTCGAGGGGAAATGTTAGACGCCAGGGAGATTTTGATAAGCTGCAGTCGCAGTGAATAAGCAAGTCTAATGTTTACATGTGTTTCTGGCTGATAGTGAGCGTGCACTTTTTTTTGTCCACGAGTTCTCGTTTAGCTTCCGTTCTTTGGATCCGGTGATGTGCAGACTTGCAAGTGGAATTTTATCCGTAGTGTTACTTACTGTATATTCTTCATTTTCATGGGATGAGCACATAACGGTCTTTATGACTGCAGCAGCAGATAGAAATCCACAGAATCCAGCTGAGATTAATCGCTGATGCAAGGCTGAGATTTGGGATTCTACTTAAGGGCTGAAAGGTCATCGATCTTCTGTCTGACATTTCCACAGCTATGCGTTATGAAGCCACAAACTGAAATAACTCTCGGCTATTTTGCAGCAAGTAGCACCGACACTGCATGCCTGAGAGGTGGACATATTCACACAGGGGTGCGGAATGTAGACCATCTGCAGGACTATGCTTAAGGAATGTGCTAAAAAACCTGCTGTTACTTGCACACACACACACACACACACACACACACACACACACACACACACACACACACACATCTCAGAATTCCAAAAGTGATGTTGTCTAGAACAAAGCTTCTCCCAAGTAAAAAAAAACTGAATTATTTACAAACTGAAAATATAAAATTACAAATTTATTTTTACTTAATAAAATTAGACACATTATCTAATCTGTACAATAATATTTTGGCAAAAAATATTAAAAAGCAAAGTTTTGCTTTTTAATTTTTTCTGAACCCTTTAAATTAGTTTAAAAATTAACTTTAAATTAGAAAAAATGATTAAATGTTTCATCTGCCATTTTAAGAACAATGGCCATAGAGGTTAGAGAAAACCCAGAATCCACTAGTAAAGACAAGAACAGAAGGCGAGGAACAATTTCAGCGACAGGATCTATATTGATTATAGAGTAATAAATGACAATTGTGGATATTTTTTTTTGATCAGCCACCAAGAAGTTTATTTACAATAAATTGCTATAAAGAAAAAAAAAAGAAACTTTACATTTAGCTAAAAACACAAACAATAGCTGACTTTTTAACATTTTTTTTTTTTTTTTTTAGATTTTTTATTTTTTGCTTGAAATCTGCATATGCAAATGAATAAAAACCAAAAAGAGAGGGAGAGAAAAAAGTGTAAGGAAACACATAATATACAAATAGAAACAAAGGAAAAACAGGAAAAATATTATGAAAAAAAAAATATTATGGAAAGAAAGAAAGAAAGAAAGGAAAATAAATAAAAATGTAAAAATTAAAAATAAGAGGGACTGAAAAAGGAAGAAAAGAAAGAAGAACTAAAAATATTTAAAATGAAATAAAAGGCAGAATTAAAATTGTAAGTAAAAATAAAGAATCTAGAAAGAAGAGAAAAGAGAAAATATATTATGGTGTGTGGAGAGATAAAAAAAATCCAAATAGGAGGAAGATAAAAAAAAGGCGAGGAAATACACAATTAAACAATTAAAATGATAAAAACTAACTTTCTTTATTTGAATACTAAAAAGTATAATACAAGGAGAGAAAATAAAATAAGAAAATAAATACAGAAAATACATTGTACTAACAGAAGTCACAGGTACGTGTTTTCTTTATAGTATAAATAAATCAAATGTATCTGTGACATCATTCGAAGCTGTATCTCAGGTGTAGTGTGTACTACTATACAGTAGGTGGCAGTGTTGAGTTGAATATGTGTCTAATTTCCCATGATGTATTTTATTTACATCCTACTTCTTCATGGAGGATGAGCACTAGCGCCTGTTTCCTTCAACTGCAAAACTGCAAAACATCCCGACTGTTCTCAGATCAGTTTTCGTAGCATGCTTGTATACGACATTTCTCTCCTGATGGAACTTTATTTTTTTTTCTTCTGACCTTAAGCCTTTTCTCAACTCTCGCCTGCTATGCTGAAACCAGCTCAAGACCATAACTTGTTTCATTAAACTCGCAACTCTTTTCCAAGCACCATAAAGCATTTAATGGTGGCTCTTGACTCCCACAATGTCTCAGACCTCTCTTTCTGCAGATTTCCCACTGGAAGTGAAAAAAAAAAAAAAAAAAAAAAGACAATCAAACACGTCCCGATCATCTGTTTCTGCTTTACGCTGTCTAAAAAAAGGCTTTTTATTAGGTAGACCTCTTCAGGTTTCTAATTCCATCCCCAGCCTCTTTTTCTGTTTTGGCTGGAGTCAGTTTCAGCCCCAAAATATTCATATCTTTTACTGTGGACAAGTTTATCTTTGTGAATAGTATTTACAGTGTTAGTGCAAATCAAAACAATCCCAAAGAGCTTTACTGTGAGCTGTATGAGCAGGCAGAGAGGAATGAGATGTGATGAATGCAGCTCCTTAACTACTTGACCATTTCACCGCTCTTATCTTATCAGAACGGATTTGAGCGAGTAGAAGGGATTGGGTGCGTCATCGCCAGCGTCATCCAAAATAAAACATGTTTATGCATAAATGGCATTAAGGTCTTTGTCAACATCAGGAGATAGTGCAGGTATCAGGAAGGGTGTAGTTTCCGATGATAACTCATAAACACCCCCTAGATTTGACAAGGAAATTTTATTGGAAAAGCAAATCATTGTCTATAAGTCCTTGGTGTGCACATTTTATTCCCTATGTGTTCTTAAATACAAAGATTTAGGTCTTTGATGCGCCATTGATGCAACATTTGCTTTTATTGGGTAGTGGAAAAATCATCCGACAGAAATGACCTTTATTTTTTGGAATGGATTTCTTTGGGTTGTCCAAGTTCAGAGCTGTTGATGAAATGAGCAATTCATTTTCACTGAGCCTGTTCTAATTCTATTTAGATGGCATGGAGGTGCAGAGGGTGGCGTTGTTGCCTCACAGCTAAGTGGTCCCCAGGTTAATCCTGAGCTCAGGTTACTGTCTGTATGGAGCTTTGCATGTTTAACCATGCTCCTGTTGGGTTCCTCTGAAGAACATACCTGTAGAAGGATTGGAGAATCTATCCAAAATGTATTCCTGCAAAACACTTAATGTTCCCAGGATAGGCTTCCAATCCACTGAGACCCTGATCAGGATAAACTGATTACTCAAGATGAATGGATGAATGAATGGATGAATATTTGGGAATGGTTTCCTTTGGAGTCCAGATAATGTGTCCAAGTTAAGCATTATTCATGAGCAGCAGAGACTTTTGCTGGATTTTTCATATGTGTTGCCAAGATTGGGGTAGTAGAAGTTGTTTTATATTTATTCATTTGGTTGCTGACTTACAAGTGAATTCCAAGCAAACATCAATGTTGAAGAGACAATTCTGGGATTTGAACCTTACTAGTCCAGAACCACCACTACCCCAAATTTAGGCAATAATTCACCAGAGTTCCCATTCTAGGGGTTTGTTAATTTATTCATATTCAATCGAGCTCTACCCACTTACAACTTAAAGAGTGAAGTGATTAGATCATAGCTGACCTTCCTGCTTCTTCCTGTTGACAAAGATAAGAGTGGTAGCTTCAACTCTGAATGCCCTTGGCTTTGAAACACAAAAGAAGCTTGGTGGAAAAGAAAGATTGAAACATTATCATGTGCACAGTTCATGCAACGTTTGGACATGGAGCGACCTAGAATAAATATGTGGTGGGTTAAATAGGAAATCCCTGAAGCCACATCTTTCGGAAGTCATTTTCTTGTGTCTTGACTCTTGCTGAAAAAATGCCCGGTGTTATATTTTAAGGTGATTGCTCATCATTTAGTCGGTTGGGTTTGAGGTTTTTTTTTTTGTGAGAGAAGGGGTGCATTGTTTCCAGATTTAAGCACAACATCAAATGATGTCATAAATTGTTACAGACTTCCTGTTTCCTGCCAGTGCTCACCTTCTGGTTCCTTTATTTAGCCGTAGCTGTCAAAGAGACAGCTAATGGTTAACCAGTGGTGGCCCCAAAAATAGTTCCATAATGATTTCCTTTCAAACAAGCGCAGATGTTAAGAGTGCAAATGTGCGCTGAAAAATAAGTGTCAGTGAGCCTGGAGCACAATCTCACTCCTCCTGTTAGGCCTCACCGAGTTTTACATGATAAGTCCAGAAGCCATTATAGAAAAGAGGCACAGTGAGGGCAGGAGAGATGGACCGATTTAGGAACCGTGTCTAGGGAGGTCCAAAAATGGAATGGTCTCCCAACGTGGTACTGATGAGAGTGGAGGCCTCGCTAATCCACGGTGGAAATCAAACGTTAGGAAATGGGTGTTACGGAAGGTCGGGCATTCCACGAGGACGTGAGTGAGGTCGGAGTGTGTGAGGACGAGAGCTCGGGCATGGGAGGAGGGAGTGTCATGAGGCCTAAAGTTTGGCTGGATGAAGAGGGGTACAGCTGTACACTGTTAGCCCCCTCAAGGGCTTTGACCCTGAGTTCATGAGCCCAGGGGCCTTACGGAGAATCCTAGAGAGAGGTGTGGAGGTAGAGAGCGACACTTAGCCTCATCCCTCTGTCAGTACGTCACTCTGTCAGTCAGGAAGGAAGAAGAGGAGAGAGAGGACGAAGGACAGGAGTGAGACGAGTGCGATAGAGAGAGAGAGACAGACAGTGTCTCTCTTCCAACTCTCAACATCTTGCTGGAATCTTATCGCTGCTTTGAGATTGATTGCAGAGAAAATGTAAACTGGATATGGAGTTTTTTTTCACAATTTAGGGTTTTGTCAAGTCACATGGAGATGGAGTTGGAGATATTTTGATGTTTTCCATGATGCTTTCTGGATTTGAGATTCGTCTCTGACCTACTGCTTGTGTGTGTGTGTCCATACAGGGCCAAAGACATGAAGAACCGACTGGCGTTCCTGAGGAGAAGGAATGAATCTCCTGGAAGCACTCCGGCCGGCAAGCTGGACAAAACTATGAAGTCAGTCAAGTAAGTGTTATATGTGGGTGTGTGCTGGTGTGTGCATGTGGTTATGTGTGTGTGTGAGGGTGTGTGTTGACGCATATGGGTGTGCACATGGCCTGAGAGAAGAAGTGGTGGGAAAAAAAAGGAAGTTGTCTATTTGTGTCATCACGTCGTCATGCGGATGTCATGTTTAGTGTGTATGTCTTTCCATGAATGAATGACCTTATTTGGTCCATGGTAACATTCATGCTTATAGCATTCATTGTATTGTAAAAATCCAGAAAAGAAAATGCGGGTGGCATAACATTTACCGTGTACTAACAGAACACGTCGTGCACGAGGAATTGTAGCTTGGTTTTTGAGCTGCACTGGAGAGAGAAACATTTGTTTGTGCATACGACGTAATAATATGTGTAATATACAACGCACCGCATCCCAGCTGGCTGAACATATGCAGGGGTGTAATTTCTTTAGCATGACTAACGCCTGCCTAATTGCCCGTGGACGCAGCGTACAATGCCATGCTATCGTGCAGAAAAACTGACCTGCTCCTAAAGTCAATAAGGCGGCAGATGTTGTCGAGCTGTTAATTGTAGTCACACAATGAAAAGGAGCTCTGGAAAGCGAGAGCCTGGAGGCGGAGCTATAGTATCATCCTACTGGCTGGCCATAGCTCCACCTCCACCCCTCCCTTCTCTGAGGTTAGTCATAAAAGAAGCTCTCCACCAAAGACATTCAGTGAGACTAGTACTTACACTTAAACACACACACACCGAGCCAGAGAGAAGCAGGGCTTCGGATGGGTCACACAATGAGAAACCTGACAGAAATGGGCTTGCTCAAGAACCGATCTGCTTTCATCTGCAGGCCGACGCCGGAGGAAGCACTCAAGTGGGGAGAATCCCTCGACAAGCTGCTCGTCCATAAATGTAAGTCAGGATTTTTTTTTTTTCAATTAATGTATGGAATTCTGCGTTCGTATTAAGAGTACGGATTAAGTGCTTTCCTCTGCCCTGGAACCTGGAATGATGTGTGTGCAATTTTCCGTGGTTGGTGCATTTTGTGTGTGTAGGTGTTAGTGTGTGTGTAGGAGGCTCTCACATGAATTAACTCCATACGAAGTGAGTCATGCCTCAGCATGGAGGAAATAGCAACATGGAGGGATTAGTGTGGTCCAAAGGGATTAGTGTGTTCTTATCTATCTATCTATCTGCTTTTTTTTTTTTTTTTTAATATCATGTGTATTTATAGCGAGGAAGATTGCATGCATACATTCAGTATTTCCAACCAGTATGTCAAATGCACAAGACAGACTTATCTACAGAGTGCACTTATTCAACCGGTTCCCTATCGCAGAAAACAAAACACACACAAAAAAACTCCGCAGCCAGCTTATCTGCAGCGGAAAAGCGCTCTGAGTCGACGGGGTGGCTCCTCACTTCCTTGTATTCTTACTGATGGCAGCCCAGAGCAAATTCCAAAAGAATATCAGAAATGTTGATGCAACCTGCAAGGAAAGGAAGATCTTTGTAATCAGCGGGTTTCCTAATAATAAGCAAACACTTTATAATAATAACTTATGTAATAATGTAAGCAATAACGTTACTGCATGAAAAATATCATGTCCCAGGTGAAAAAGACAAATAAATTCCCAAGAAGTTGCACTGAAAGGATAGCTGAACTGTTTCAACGCAACGGAAGGGCAAGAGAGGAAGCTGCTAATCTGTATGGAATGATCCTTATCACGCCCTGAGCCCAGCTGCGTCTGGTATTCCTATGGTTCTTGCTGTCTACTCATCCAATAACACCCTCTCTCTTTCTGTATCAGATGGGCTGGCGGCGTTCCGAGCGTTCCTGCGCACCGAGTTCAGCGAGGAGAATCTGGAATTCTGGCTGGCGTGCGAGGATTACAAGAAGATCAAGTCACAGTCCAAGATGGCCTCAAAGGCTAAGAAGATCTTTGCTGAGTACATCGCCATTCAGTCTTGTAAAGAGGTAAGCCAGAGGTCTAATATACACGAGCTTTAAATTTAAAGCTGAGGCCAAACAGCGGCCACGTCCAGTCAAAACACTTCTTGATAGTTTTGACTGGAAATAAATCAGAGCTAAGACAGTTTGAAAGGTTTCTAAGTAAACACACATGGGCAGCAGAGTGTAAATCCTGCGCGTCCCTTCCCCCATGTTCTCCCCGTGAAGAGGCATGAGGCAGGCGATGAATGAGCCAGTCTTTGTGTGTGATTCCCACATGGAGGCCTGAGAGGCCCGGAGGATGTGAGGTCATCCCTGACTAATAAATTCACATGTACAGGCCTAAGATTTAGCGCATGTGTTCACTTTTTGAATTTGGAACAAGCAAAACATTTCAAACAAGACCAGCTGTAATGTATATTAAACAGAGAAAGAGCAGAACATGTACCCTGACCCAAGGAGGCTTTGGCAGTGATCTGACTGTATTCCTCTGCTTTTGCCCACTAGGTGAACCTTGACTCATACACACGGGAGCACACCAAGGAGAACCTTCAGAACGTCACGCGCTCCTGTTTCGACCTGGCCCAGCGGCGGATATACGGCTTGATGGAGAAGGACTCGTATCCGCGGTTCCTGCGCTCGGAACTCTACCTGGACTTAGTGAACCAAAAGAAAGCGAGCGCCACCTCTACGGCATCCTCGTCGTAAGAGGAACCACGGCGCAGAGACGCTTGACAAAAATCTTAACTAGCATTGTGGACACTTTTGTTCTCATCCGCCATCCTGTCCTATGATGAGGAGAGAAAAATAGAGAGGTGACGATCAGGACGGAGAGACGCGAGAAAAGGAGAGCCCGTCGTCCGATCCGGAGGCTGAGCGAAAAGACGTGTGGAGTGTCTGTATAACCAGCTGCATCTTTACGTCTTTTTTTCCCCTTCCATTTTTATGTATGGTTTTGGAGAGACGTCAGGATGTTGGACAGGAATTTGTGCATCGATGCAAAGGACAGTCAGGTACTGTTGTATTGCTTCTTATCGTTTCCGTGCTCTGTGCTCCCGGTACGACGCTGATGCCACTTTTTTGTTGCTCTCATTCTCAAGCCGTCATGGCCGGATCGATACAAAGTGCACACGGTTCCTTTCTGTCCTTCCCTCTGTGGTCATGCACTTCTGTAACGAAGCGTCTCCTTTCGCGTCCCCCCGTCCTGAAAGACGTTTTGAAGAACGGACCAAAACACGGACTCTCATGCTTCTGCACGTTTAACGCAACCATCCGTCCGCCGGTCTGAAAAGGTCAAAAGCGTGACAGTTTCTGTAAAGCAAGTCATTGTAGCTCCATGTATGGACTGGACGAGAGGATTCTCAGGACTGCACGGCACTCGACTATGAAGCTTTCAGGCTTGTTTGACCTTTATTTCACATCATTTTTTTTGTATATATTATTCTTTTTTATTAGGTTTAAACCTGCACTCCATAGAGTTTTTTGTTAATAAGAAAGATAATGCTTTACCTGTACAGAAAGTTTGCATATTTATTTAGATCCTTGCTGGATGTCTTGTTCAGTTCATTGCACTCAGATAAAAAAAAAGCACCCCTGTCACCTCTCCCCCTCCCTTTCCCCATGATCCTGAACTGTCCTTATATAAGTGCAATATGTTTTTATTTTTGTTAGTCTGCTTATCTTTTGGATAAGTTTCACTTTGACGATGGATTTTGATTGGTCGGAAAAATCATTCGACCTGCTCGAAGACTAAGTTGCAGTTTCAAGAGAATATTTAGTTCATATTAAGTGAGTTATTCTAACTGTGTACTCCTTGGCAGCAGGCAGCCGGGGGTTTATGGATGTAAATATAATTCTTAAGAAAAGAATAAAACGACGAAAAAAGACAAAAACACAAGGTCTTGTGGGAAATCCCACGCCACACAGCTGTATGTATGTAAATACTCAGAGCCTCAAAGCTATAAAATGACATGTAATGTTATCAGAAAAAAAAGGGGAAAGTCGTTGGGTGAAATCCACCTTTTCCTTGGTCATACACTGCTTGTAAGGGGTTTACGAAACGTATTTTATCATTTTCACTGTTTACAATTCAAACGCATCTCCTGAAATAGCAAGCGAAAAAAGAAAATAGAGAGAATACATTTGGTGTCATTGTATAAAAAAAAAAAAAGAGAGAGAGAAGATATAATAAAACAGATGAATGATAAAACTGATACCTGAATCTTGTCTTGGTCTTTCATTATTGGTTTATTTTTCTTAATAGACCTAATGGACATTAGATTGTGTGTGTGTGTGTGTGTGTGTGTGTGTGTGTGTGTGTGTG
>JAOVYU010000036.1:2459377-2471585 GCA_025674565.1 Synodontis membranacea | reverse complement strand
ATGGCAGGGTTGCAAGGAGAAAGCCACTGCTCTCCAAAAAGAACATTGCTGCTCATCTGCAGTTTGCTAAAGGTCATATGGACAAGCCAGAAGACTATTGGAAAAATATCTTGTGGACAGATGAGACCAAAATAGAGCTTTTTGGTTTAGATGAGAAGCATTATATTTGGAGAAAGGAAAACACTGAATTCCACCACAAGGACCTTATCCTGTCTGTTAAACATTGTGGTGGTAATATCATGGTTTGGGTCTGTTTTGATGCATCTGGACCTGGACGGCTTGCCATCATTGACAGAACAATGAATTCTGCATTATACCAGCAAATACTTAAGGAAAATATCTGTCCATGACCTGAATCTCAAGAGAAAGTGGATCATGCAGCAAGACAATGATCCTAAGCACACAAGTCATTCTACCAAAGAAAGGTTAAGGAAGAATAAAGGTAATGTTTAGGAATGGCCAAATCCAATTGAGATGTTGTGGAAGGACCTGAAGCGAGCAGTTCATGCAAGGAAACACACCAACATCCCAGAGTTAAAGCTGTTCTGTAAGGAGGAATGCGCTAAAATTCCTCCAATCCAATGTGCAGGACTAGTTAGTTAGTTACCGGAAACATTTAGTTGCAGTTATTGCTTTTAGTAGGGATGAGCCGGATACTCGGCTGAAACGAGTATCCGGTACGGATAAAGCACTTTTGATGAGTACGAGTATCATACGAGTAATACGAGTCAATATCTGTCCTTGGAGATTGCCGGTGGAAAAAAATACGATCGGTATCAGCAATTTCCCCCTACCCCCCCCGGTCGGAGATTGTCGGTGGAAGAAAATACGATCGGTATCAGCAACTCCCCTAATCCCCCCCCCCCAGTCGGAGATTTTCGGCGAAACTATACGATCGGTATACTATACGACCCCCCCCCACACACACACTTAACACTTCCGAGTCCGAGTACAGATACAGATACAGATAATTCATATGGTTAACAGATACAGATACAGATAATGCTGTACTCGCTCATCCCTAGCTTTTAGTACCTGGGGTCACACCAGGTTCTGAAATGAAAGGTTCACATACTTTTGCCACTGACAGATATGAAATATTGGGTCATTTTCGTCAATGAGTAAATGACCAAGCTAATTATTTTTGTCTCATTTATTTAACTGGGTTCTCTTTACCTACTTTGAGGACTGTGTAAAAATCTGATGATGTTTCTGGTCATATTTAAGCAGAAATTCTAAAGGGTTCACAAACTTTCAAGCACAACTGTAATCTATTGTATAATCAGATTTTTTAAAAATGCTGCTATTTAAAAATTATTGATATTGTAAAGTAATGTTTTTCGTTTTAATGGAAAGAGTCTCCAGTGTCAGCGGTTTCTCACAGTCAGTAAAGTTTCTGTGCTTTTTCATCTTATTAGCATCAATAGAGAGAAAAGAGAGAGGAGGCTGAGGGAGTTTATAGCTGCTATGACATACTGAGAAAAGGAACTAACTTGTTTGGCGGATGTTCCACAACATTAAATCTAACTATAAATTGATAAAAAGTAAGTGACTTTTGTTAATATGAGAGATTAATATGACAGGTATGATAGATGAGGATTAAAACACTTCAGGTATAAGTAACTTGCAGTAATACTGTTGATTACTGAACTAAAAAGCGGCTGCTACATCGTTCTCAGGATTCTCACTAACTCGCTAATTAGCTTCCTGATTAGACCTAGCATGTATAGCTTCTACATTCACTGGGCTTAAAGATAAATAATTCCAGATCCACAACCCGCTAAAGATCTTACGCAACCCCTTTAATCTGTCATCCCATAATTCCCCCAAATCTATTGACATTTCTGATCAAAACCCTCTAATGCTGTTTCTCACTCTGGATCACTGAGCTTCCATTAAAGACAGATGGACTGTATCGGTCTGCGTCACCGAGTCTGGTCAGAGAGGGCAACCCGCGTGTGAGGGTCATTTTAGGGCAGATATTCTTTCAGGAAATGAGAAAAGAGAAATGGAAAAGTCTGGATTCCCTGAGCCTGTGTAAACAATCAGAAGTCAATCAACAATCTGAAACGTTATAACATGAACTGAAAAATAAATGAAATAAATATAATAAACTAGTAAAAAAACAATCATATAGATATGACCTATATAAGAACATGATGTTAGCTGATAAATAAAAATGTTGTGTAAGTTATTATAAGAATATAAACGCTTACAAAATCATGAATTGTATTACAGTAGAATCCCGTTATAATGGACTCGCTTATAACGGAATATCGGCTATAGCGGACGAGGGCCTTTATAAACATTCAGAAAAAGCATCGGATATAGTGAACTCGGATATAACGGAATTTAACTTATAATGGACAAACAATTTGGTCCCCAGAGCCAGTTTTTTCTGTAGTTTTGTTCGGCTATAATGGACATTCAGGCTCCGCCTACAATGCGCGTGGAGTGCCGGTGTTATCTAGTGCAGATACGTCATGCTCTATACATGGTTACATATATTTGCAACATTTCCTGTTTTGCAAAATTTTCCTGTCTGTAAAACAGGAGCACATTGTTCGATCTTTAGCTTTAGTGTATGGTGTTAGAATGCCTCTTGATATTTCTGTAGTAAGAAAAGAAGACTTGGTTACATGTATTTGCAACATAAGATAATTTTTGTTGAGTTGCATTAGGTAAAGTGCAGTACAGTGCAAGTGTATAACCAATTACAGGCCATATATACTTCATACAGTCAAGTAAAATGGGATTACTAGATGTTGAACAACATAATACTGTAATTTACTCTATACCACAAGTGTATCTGCAGGGGTGTGGCATGAGTTAGTGGTGTCCTGTTGTCACGATTCCTCTCTCATGAATGAAGAGAGAGGGAGAAGGCGGGGCTGGACACACACGCAGGATAAAAGCACAGGCACAGAAATGGAAATGAAACAGAAAGACTTTATTTAAATAAAACACGGGTATATAACTGTAAACAAAAGAACTGGAATTTAAACTGAAAGCAAACTGCAAACATTAACTCAAAAGGGCCGGCAAAACCGCACGGCTTGAAAAACAGTCAAACACAAACTTCAGCAAAAAGGTAAAGCCTCAGTACTCTAGCACACAGAGTCCGAAATGTCAGAGAAGTCCATCAAGTCTGTATCATCCGCGATGGCGGAACGAACGCGGGAAGTGATACAAGCAAAGTGACGTTAACACTTCTAGCCGAGGCCTGAGATAAAGCCTCTTTTTTTTTTACTTCCTTCCAATCAGCGATAATGCCAGTCAGCTGTCTGTCATGCGCGCGCTTGCAACCGGCATGTGCATTCCCAAGGGGGGCGTGGCGCGCGCTGAGCGCTGATTGGAAGAAAGGAAGCCCATGCTGACTCTCGCATTCCTGGAGGGGGCGTGGCGTGTGCACCACGCCGACATGACAGTACCCCCCCCTTAAAGGCGCTTCCTCCGGAGCACCGAATGGCCATTACATACTGGGGGTCCAGGGCCCGTAGGCTGTGGCTTGGCAGACGAGCAATGATCCGGGGCGTGCTCAACAACAGGGGGTGGGGCAGACTCAGTGGTCAGGACAGGTACCGGCTCTGGCTCACTGACGGATGGCGCCACTGAGGCTGCTGTGCTGTCAGTGGGAAGGAGCTCAGAGGTACAGGCTAGGACCCGAGCAGGCTCGTCACAGGAGGCCGGGGCCCCAACCGGGCTCGTCACAGGAGGCCTGGGCCAGAGCGGGCTTGTCACAGGAGGCCGGGGCCAGAGCAGGCTCAGAAAAGGAGGCCGGGGCCAGAGCGGGCTCAGAACAGGAGGCCAGGGCCAGAGCAGGCTCATACACTTGAGCTGGGACGTCCTCTGAAGCATTATCAGGAGCAGCGGTGTCACCCTGGAAGCCGGGCGGCGGAGCGACGACGTCGTCCTGGAAGCTAGGCGGCGGAGTGACGACGACGTCCTGGAAGCCGGGTGGCGGAGCGACGACGACGTCCTGAAAGCTGGGCGGCGGAGCGCTTTGAGACGCCAGGGCTGAAGCAGAGCTGTGCTCTGACTCGGACAGGATTTCGGACTTGTGCTTAGTCTTGTGCCTGGACCTTGTCTTCCGCTTACGTGTGGAGGTGGTCTTTACTTCAGGAGCACACTCGTCACTGCAGGCCACTCCCTCCGCCTGCCAGGATTGCTCCTCAGTGCCAGTAGAGCCCCCCAAAAAAATATTTTGGGGTTTCTCCCTACCCCGGGGAGTTCCTGAAGCTGAGTCGTGGGTGCGCGCACATACGTGACCAGCGCGGAGACGAGCAGAGACAGCTGATCCAGCTGAAGCTGCTGCGGAGCCAGGCGCTGGCGAAACGAGGCAGGCATTTCAGCAGGAAGATGAAATCCTGCTGCGTCCATTTTGTTGGAGAAGCGTTCTGTCACGTATGCCTCTCTTTCTCGATTGAAGAGAGGGGGAGTAGGCAGGGCTGGACACAGACGCAGGATTAAAGCACAGGCACAGAAACGAAAATGAAACCGAAAGACTTTATTTAAATAAAACACGGGTATATAACTGTAAACGAAAGAACTGGAATTTAAACTGAAAGCAAACTGCAAATATGAACTCAAAAGGGCCGGGAAAACCGCACGGCTTGAAAAACAGTCAAACACAAACTTCGGCAAAAAGGTAAAGCCTCAGTACTCTAGCACACAGAGTCCGAAATGTCAGAGAAGTCCATCAAGTCCGTATCATCCACGTCGGCGGAACGAGCGCGGGAAGTGATACAAGCAAAGTGACATTAACGCTTCTAGCCGATGCCTGAGATGAAGCCTCTTTTATTATACTTCCTTCCAATCAGTGATAATGCCGGTCAGCTGTCCGTCATGCACGCGCTTGCAACCGGCATGTGCATTCCCAAGGGGGGCGTGGCGCACGCTGATTGCTGATTGGAAGAAAGGAAGCGCACGCTGACTCTCGCATTCCTCCATGCTGACATGACACCTGTAGTTGTGTTCAGGGCATACAGTACAGCAACTCTGGATATAATGGACTCCAGATATAACGGACTGTTTTGCCAGGTCCCTTAAAGTCCGTTATAATGGGATTCTACTGTATTAGAGAAACTTTACATAATAATTCCAACAAGAAATCCCCTAAATAAAATCTAAAATCAAAAATCATATAACAAAATCTTATACGAAATGTTTTAGTGCACGTTTAATTAATGTTTTGAGAATTCTAATAAAATACAGCAAATTACTTAAATACAGTTCAAAATAAATATTTAAAGATGTTTAAAAATGTTACGGCTGAGTGCGTTAAAATATTCAGTACAATTTACAGGATATTCCTTTGAAAAAATATCACTTAAAAGGCTAAAAAAAAAATAAAATCAAATAAAATCACTAGACAAATTAAAAAACAAATGAAAAGTTTATTTTGGATAGAAGATTTGTATTTGATTTTAAATTAAACTTTTGAATTGTTTTATTTTATTGGGGACCAAGCAGTGAAACTATGTATGAACTGTGTATGCATTGTGTTACCTTTTCTTCTTCTTCTTCTTCTGGCTAAGATATCTATGGCTTCCTGTAGAACTGTATGTTTAAAAAGTTTTGAAATTTGTGGTCAAGTTCGGAGGTGTAAAATTTATCCTCCAAACAGGATGTGAGGTCATATCTCAGTTATATCCAATATTTGGATAAAAAAGAATTATATCAGTGCTTGCAATTTTAACATGATTGGATGGAGTTACCATGGCAACTCTACCCTGCTGGCCTGCTTGGCCCCCTGCTTGCAGCTGTACTGTATTTAAGTGCAATTGGACCTTTTTTTTTTTTTTTTTTTGGATTTAAAAAATATTTTGTTGCAGATTTTGTTTGTAATTCTATTTAATACTTTTGGCACAAAACTGTTTCGAAGCCCTGACACTGGAGGCTCCTTCCATAAATCATAAAAAACGATTTCATCTGACCAATCAGGATCAAGAATTCAACAGCACTGAGATATTTGTAAATCGTAATAGCTAGGGTTAACAACTGGCTGTTTATTTTGTGACCCAATCTGTGTTTTCTATGTATTATCTTATCTGAATTAAATAATATCTGATTTGCAGATCTTATAATTTAGATTTGGAGTATCAGATCTAGATTTCTGATCTTTTCCAAATCTACATTAGACACAAAATGTAAATAAGAAATGATACTCTTGCCACGTGTCTCTGATGCCACTCGGGTGTCTTTAAATGCTGCACAAGGCTGATCCATCAAAGTGCATCCAAATAAAGCAGCGTGTTTTGGTCCAGGGCTTGAATGGTTACTCGTTTTGCGGCGACAGAGTGTTTGGTAGTTGGCAACAGCAGGCACAATCAAGCTGCTATTTCGGGAGACTGGGTGTACGTGGAAGGACGGAGATGGAGGTTATGTATATGCTGGTAATCCATGATTGCAGCGGAGAAACACCACTTGAGTTGTCCAAGGTGTCTTTGACATAAAACACATCCTGGGGAACTGTTACATATGACGCATCAACACCAGAGATGGGTTTGTATTAACAGATGATTAATCAAATGAAATCAGACTGTTCCATTTCAAGATAAAACCGAGTGAGGCTAATTCACTTCATTTCAGTGAGCTAATATTAGAACTCGCCCTGTTTTCACCCCACTTTTCACTCACTCACCTTTTTGCTACTTTTTTTTTTGTTGTTTTTTTTTTGTTTTTAAAATTCCATTTCTTGCTTAGCAACGGAATATTTATTACATTTATATGATACTGGAGATTCCTTCCTTAAATGTTAAACAAACATCTCTCATCTCTCACTAATCCAAATTGGGAATTCAACAATAATACCTCCTTTGCTTTTTTTTTTTTTTTTTTTTTGCTTTGTATTTTTTGTTTGTTGTATACTTTCATGTCTACAGTTGGAACATGATGCATAACAAATGCATGTACAAATATCCAACAAGAATGCTAGCACGACTCGTAGCAGATCAGGAATGTTTACTTTTTTTTTTTCTCTCCAGACTAAAAAATTGCATTTGCTTGTCATTTCATTGCTGCCCATCAAAGCAGTACAAGTTTAATCAGGAATACTCAGACAGTTTTGCAAAAGCAGTGCTTATTGCCACACATTAGCTCATCACGTTCCCACAATCAGGCGGACGTGCAATCTCGGTCTATTGTGAAATCTGAAACTCTCAGTGGGAGAAATCCAAATGCTTGTCAGAAATGTTAACATTAATGCTTGTTTTTTTTTTTCTTCAACAAAGCACTAATAAGGTGCCGATTCTTATTGAATTAAAATGAAAATCCAGTTCCTAAGAAAGCAAGTAGAGAAAATAGCTTTCTGATAATACGGCCAAATCCAAAACAAACCACCCATTTTGAGCAATAAACACTGAAGCAGCAGCCTTTTATCTGGATGCTTTTACAAGGCTCGAGGATTTTTAGCTGAAGACGAAACACATGAGAATGGTGGTCAATGATGTCACGTGCGCAGACTTAGATCACAGCAAACATAAACACGCTGTAAATCCCTTGGCAGCGGACGCAGTTTCTGGCCTATCAAAACAACCACGTTGGAGAAGCGACATAACACGAGACGCTTAATGACAGCAGACGTCATGCAGAGCTAAAAACACTGGAACAAAAATAGGAATTAAAAATGGGTGATGCCACGTTTTGTGATTAATTACGCATGAATTTTCAAATATACACGTAAAGTAAAGGTAGAAAACATTTTGTATGTGGTAAAGTGTCCTTCACAACAACCTATGTCCATATCCCAAATAAACAGCCTAAAACAAGAGAGTATTAGCACAGTACCAGCACAGTAGCAGTACAAATCGGATAGCGTGCTCCTTTACCAACAGATAACATATAATACCATCTGATACTAACCCTAACCTTAACACTAACCCTAACCCTGGGGAAGATGGAGGCCTTATGGTTAGGAAAGCACCCTTATAATCAAAAGACTGCAGGTTCGAATCCCACCACCAGCAGGTACCACTGTGGTACTCTGAGCAAGGTGCCGCCCCCAAGCACTCCTCCCTGGGCCGAAATAGCTGCCCCCTGCTGTGTGTCATGTCACATATGGGTTAAATGCAGAGGACACATTTCATTGTTGTGTGCTGGGGTGTTTCGACAATGACAATCACTTTCACTCTACCCCAGTCACTCTTTCTACTACAATTTCACTACATTGTCCAGAATCCTTTGCAATTTCCCACCTCTTTTCTCCAACACTAAGCCTAACACTGACACAAAGAATAATCCCAACCCTAAAACTAAGCCTAACCCTAATCCCAACCCTAACCCTAATACCTAACCCTAATCCTAATCCTAAAATTTAACACTATCCCTAACCTTGTACTCTGTGTGAGTGCTAGGTGCTGAAACCATTGCACATAAGATTAAGTATTTCACATCTGCGAGCACTGAGCACTGAGACATGTTTCCAGGGCCTACACTTTGCTCACAAGTCGAGGCAAAATCAGGGTAATATGCATTAATTTTTAGTGAAAATGATCAGTGACTTTGTTCAGCGTCCAGCCTCGCACTCTTTGTTGAACATTGTTGTAGCATCTTAAACCTTAAACTCAGCATACGGAGCAAACAAACAGAGCTGAATATATAGAAACGCTCTAGCAACCAAGTACGCTATTAATTTCGGTATCCATGATATGATCACTTAATTCCACTCAATGTGAAGTATGTTCATTAAAACATTTTTTTAAAAATTATGAATTTTGCGTTAACGTCTAAGAAAAGTCTCTCATTGTTTTTTTCTGATGACTGATGAGGTCAAAGCTCATACGATTAAAAAGAAAAAACAAATCATTGGCATGTCCTTAATGTCCACATGCTATAGATGCTAGTTAAACAACTTTGTGCATTTGCTAATTCGATGCTCTCAGCCCTGTTACTTTCAAATGTCACTCATTCCTTGTAAAAAAAAGATGGCTGCTTTGCAATGGATCAACGTATGTTTTGTTCAGTATTCAATGTTGGAAAAAAATGAAGAGGTTAAAGGGATATCCGGCATTGTAATCCTGGAGTCACTCGAATTATCATCTAGATTTAATCTGACAGAGTCTGAGAGACAGTGAGAGCTTCCGTTGTTATGAATCATTCAGCCATGTCGTGTCACGAAACATGACATGATGACCTGCATTGTGGGTAGCACACAACTCAGAAGTGAGAACGTGTGTGAGTGGTTGTGAAAAAGTGACCTCTAACAGGAGATCTCCTTTCCTGTACAAATGCGGACGCATTTCACTTTCACTGCGTCCGCGAACATGAACGGTGACACACACGGAACATTCCCACCAACACTAAGGGCTGTGAGTAAGAACACTGGGCATGTTGTCGAGGGGAACCAGGAACCATGGCAACCAACTTCATAAATAGTTTACAGACTTGTTTTGAAAAGTGCAGCCAGAGACACTGAAGCTGCCAGTGACGAGAGGCCAAAGCGCTTTGACACGCAGCAGGCGCTTCTCTGGCTTTTCACTTAGCCAGTGGGGAAAAAAAAAAAAAAATCACTGCGTGACTGAAGCGACACTAAAACCAAATACTTTTTTTTCCGAGCTCTCTTCAAGACGTTGGCTTGTTTAACGTCAGCGCAGTTGAGCCATATCATGATGTAATGCTGCTCGAGTTGAGAAGAAGAAGCTTTCAAGAACTTTCTCCGAGAGATCTTCCGAACAAATTCGAGGAAAGGGCTCTTGACATTTAAATTATCCTTATGCTTGCATATGAGCCTCATTTCTAATTTTCTGCCCAAATCTGATTTATTTATTTATTTTTTGCTAGCTTGTTCACATTACTGTTTTAGCATGGCTGATACCTACTGTAACACCAGGCTAAACATTCTCTTAAACTCCGAAGAATGACAAGAAAAAGTGAGACTAACTGTGAAATATCACTTTAATTAACGTGAAATTGCGTTGACTTGTTCATTAATTGACTTTGTGTTTCTTATATGGCCTATAAGCGCAAAATTCATTAAGAAACTAAAAACAAATCCAAAAACCAAACGTTTCTGCATTTTTTGAATTTGCTCTTGCTTTTTTTGGTTTGTTTGTGTGCTTTTTTTTTTTTTTTTTTGCAACAACAAAACAGAAAACGCAACAACAGAGTAAAAATTAGAAAATGCAACAGCAAAACCAAAAACACAAAAACAGAATTTAAAATTCACAACTTTTTTGGTTTTATTGCTGCGTTTTCCAAAGTCACTGTTGCGGGTTCAGTTTGTTAATGTTCTTTGCTCTGCAACAGCAAATCAGAAAATGCATCAAAACAAAACAGCAAATTCAATGTATCTTTTGGGTTTCTGATTTGCTGTTGTGTTTTTGCACTGATAATGAGTTTTATATTTTTTGTTAAACCAGCATGTTCTGTATGAACTAGAGAACAGTTGACTCTTGATATGAATCGGTTTTCTTAATATCTATAATTTGAGTGGCAATAAAAATGAATGTGTGAATGTTTCAGATCCTATTTTCTACTTTTTATGATCAACTTCCTTCCTTTTTATTGCTCAAAGTAGAGGTTTTTGATATTCGTATTTTTCCATAGAAATAGTCTGAACATAACCAAAGTTACACAAATCAGAACTGATAATATTCATACACAGGAAACGGGAGATCAGGAATATGAGGGAGAAAGATCAGACTGCGATTATGCACGTAAAGCATTTGTTGCGTTGCATGAACACTTTTCCTGAAAACACTTTGAGCTCCAGAGAAGAGTGTAACACACTGCAGCTCTTGATCTCATGCCACGCTGAAGTGTTTCACAACTTCAAGTACCAAAATCTACAACACGGAGAACTGGGTAACTCAATGCGTTCAGGAAAAATAAACTTACTCAGCCTGGCAACGTCCTGCTTTTCAACAAGGGCAAGCTTTCGTCTTGGGTTGTTTAAGGAACAGTCATAGTAGAACCATCTTTTCTTTTTCTCTCTCTGCCTGCTTGCACTTACTCACTTCTTGGCGCGCGCACACACACACACACACACACACACTGACAGAGTGGGCGTAAGCATGAGAAAGCCCAGTTTCCATTTGATGAAGCACAGTTTTGGAGCCCATCGATTAATACACAAGTCCAATTGGCTGAAATCGACCATCATTCCTTCGAAGTGAAACATTTTATTTCCTTTTTTTAGTCCAAAAGTATTATTTTAAACGCTCAGAGACACAGAGGGGAATATATGAGCAAAGAGTGCAAAAACAGATCAGACCATAAAACACGAAGAGCTGTAGCTGGAGAACCAAATTTACAAAAAAAGAAAAAAAAAAAGCCAACAAAAAAGCCCCTCACAATACTATATTATACTATAATTTTACTGTGGTACTATGGTAAGTCAATACATGTGAAGGTCCAGGAGGTGGATCTTTACCTGATCGTACTCCTAAAAGCCTAACTCTAAACCCTAACCCTAACCTACACAATGCTGTATAACACAAAACAACACACTTAACACACTTATCCAACCTGAAATCACACCCCAGTTTTTTTCCACCCCTTGGACTTTTTCCTGCAGTGAAAGGTAGTTGAGTAGTTGTGGCAGAGGGGGCGTGGCCTAGCACCTGAGTCAGGAGGGAGTGAGTGTCTGCACCTGTGAGTAGTTAATGAAACCTGCTTTAAATTGCGCCTTGTAGTGGGAACATGAAATAGAAGCAGCATTGTTCACTCAGAAGTCACTCCTGTGCGCTCAACCAGTCTCATAAGAAGGCTAAAACACGATTGAGATTTTAGGAGAATAATAGAAATGGCACAAAGCCGTGTTTTCCACTCCGATACGGACACAGATACCTTTATCATCATCTGATATCAGTACCCAAGTGATATTGTTCTCAGTTAAAATCACTACGCCTAAAAAAACATTTTTTAAGCAAAGGACATCACGGGTAAAGTCTTTCATTAAAAAAAAAAAAAAAAAAAGGTTGTCTATTTATATGTAAACATTTTCAGTTCCCAAAAATAAATTACTTTCCCAAATCCAGTTCCAAACGGTGACATTTGTTACAGGATCTGATATCTGAGTTTTGATCCACTTTTCTTTGCAGCATCAAGGCTGGGTAAAGGATCAGTGTCTTCCGTGTGATGAAGCAGAAATACTGTCACCAACCTGAAGCTGATTATTTTCCTAGAACAGTATGCGAAGTGTTAATAGTTTTCTAATCAGTGTTAATGGAGGCTTATATTCCTCTTATACCATATCAACTTGAGATAT
>JAOVYU010000036.1:2444992-2455538 GCA_025674565.1 Synodontis membranacea | reverse complement strand
TTCTCCCAGCCATTTGCATTGGGCAGCAATCAAGCTCACTTGTATCTCCAAGTTCCTCCTGGCGGTAAAACGCTACACTATATAAATATACATACATACACACACACACACACACACACATTGATCTAAAGTGCAATTTCAGAATCTAGAGTACTGTTTATGGATCTCTATTATGGATCTCTTACGTTCTCTATTTATGGTTCCCGGAACCATTCTAAAAAGTCATTCATACTGCAGGTGTTTCTTTATTTGGACTATTTTTGACATCGTAGAGCAACACAGAGAACATGAGAATTGTGAAATAATACATATTGGGCATATATGGAATTACGTGGTATATATAAAAAAAAGTGTTAGGCAAGCAAAACATGTTTTAAATTTTAGATTCGTTAAAGTAGTCAGTGTGTACCTTGATGCCAGCTTTTGTCAACTATTGGCAATATCTTAACCAGCTTCATGAGGTAGTCACCTGGAGTGCTTTTAATTAACCCCCGAGCCTTGACAAAAGTTCATGAGTGGAGCGTCTTGCCTTCTTAACGTGTTTGAGCTCATCAGTCGTGTTGTTATGCGGTAAATAGCCCTGGTCCACAACTGTAGGAATCTATGTTACATCAAGAACTCAACTAAGTAAAGAGAAACGCCAGTCCATCACTAATTACTTTAAGACATGAAGTGCCTTTTATTTATTAAAAATAAAGAAAAATCAGAAGGTGTGTTCAAACTTTTGACTGGCACTGTACAGTTCTAAAGATCTACTACTACTACTACTGATAATAATAATAATAATAATAATAATTATAATAATTTATACAGCTTCTTTCTCAAACAGATGGATGCTTTACAGAGTAACTGGGTAGAGTAAACCATAGATTAGGAGCTACAACACTGAAAGCTCTTCCACCAGTGAAGGAAAGCCTATATTTGGGCATCAGTAATGATCTGTTATTACCTGACCTTGCAGAAGTGGTGAAAGGGCGTACCGGGTCATGTAAGTAGGCAGGAGCAAGAATATAAAGGACCTTAAAAGTACCGAGCAGGAGTTTATACTGAATCTGACAGGAAACTGCAGTTTTAACAACGTGAGTTGTTTACAACAAGTTTACGTGAGACTCAGAATGGATTCATGCATCTAAAGGAGATATCATTAATCAGATTTATTAATGGATCTAGAGTACTATTAAAGGATCTGAAGTGATATTACTTCATCTGAAGTACTTTTTTTTTTAACTGATGTAAACTACTAATAATGGATGTATTTAGCTCACAGTACTAACAAACTATTTATAGCTCTACTGTACGTATGGTTCTAAAGAGATATTTATGAATTTCCAGATCTAAACAGCTATTTATGAATCTAAAGTAAGCAAAAAGTCTATTACTGGATCTTTTGATGGGTCCTATGGACCAAAAGTGCTATTTGTGGGTCTAAAGTACTAGTCCTGGATATTGTGCAAAAGTACTGTTTATGGTTCTAAAGAGCTATTTACGGATCAATAGCTATATCTGAAGGAACTATGTAGTTATGTAATGAGTTATATAGTTATCTATTTACGGATCTAAATGCTATTTATAATGTTGCTGTTTATAGCAGTAACATATTTAAGACAACGTTCTCATTAGTCATTGATTTCTTCCTCATGCCACCTCAGAGATTTGAATCTCTGGATGATGGCTCAAAACGTAACAGCTCACACCTTCGTCTGTTATCAGAAAGTTTTGCTTCTCTGGCGTAACTTGCGTCTCTTGTTTAGTTTGTACTGATATGTCAAATGACTCGAGTTTAAAAGGTTAATAATGCTCCTGAGATGGAACATTAGTTGTCATTTTAAAACCAGACTTGCTGTACCTGGTTCTATACAAGTGTCCTGTCATGCGAGTTCCTGAAACAAAAAAGTCTGTAATCACAGGAGACTTTAATGATAAACATTAGTGAACCCTTTTTGTATAAAATGGGAAAAACCAACAACATTTCGAGAACCAACAGAGTTCGTCCCGAGAGACGGTTCCACTTTAGAACGTAAAGAACCCTTCACCATTCTGATGAAGACAATAAATGTTGTATGAATTGTGTCGCCAAGAGAGAGTTAATTTATGCAAGTTTCAGTTCTCTGCTGTCACGCGAGCATTCTGCCAAGGAGGTCATCGTGTTTAGCGATATAAAGATATGAAGAGCACCAGAAACGCCACATTCCTGAATGCACTCGTTACGCAAAGATAAGGAACCCATGATGTTCCGTGTGACGCAGTGAGTCAGATGTTGACTTTGACTTTATTTAAAATTGAATTTTTTTTTACATTTAAAGTTGACTCTTTATATTTTATATTTTATTTTATATACTTTATATTTTTATAGTTGTCGCCTGGGCCGCCACACAAGTCCAGCCCGTGTTACAGCACACGGTCTCAGAAAGTCAGCATGTGATGTCAGCGGTCATGTTACATCACTTTCTTTTCCATAAAACTGGACTGTTGGGTTTGTGGAGGTTTGTGGTTAATTAAGAATGTGCTATTCTTATCTTGGTCTTGGAAATCATCACACACACACGCACAACCTCTGCCTCAGTAGCACTTCCTTAGTGTTTAAATAAAGAAACATTGCTAATCCTCAACTTTATTACAAAATCTCCAGACTGAATCTGTTTTTAACAAACAAGATGTTTCCTGTCACATGAAAATCATGATTCATTGCTTTAAACAAGTGATTTTATATCCACATGATTTTATAGACCATGACGTTTACATTCACGTGTACAATTTCACACCTTTTTCTCCCCCACGTATTACTCACATAAAGCCATTATGTTATGGAAACACTGTTTCCATAAAGGCATGGTGAGTCTAAATTTACAGGGCTTGACCTCTTCACACCCAGTCAGGTGTACGCTCGTGGCTTTGAAAAAGTTAACAGCGTCTCGCTGATTGATCACTTTCGTTATTTCTCTTGGTGGATGAATCATGAGTCTATTTTTGGGTCGGTGCGTGTGGATTAAAATGCATGGCCCTCATTAAAAAAGAAAGAAAAAAAAAAAGAATTCAATAACAATTGCTACGACTTGTCAGTAATAAGTGGTGTTGTGGTGTCAAGTCTTGGCCCAAAATACACACAGATCAATAATAATAATAATAATAATAATAATAATAATAATAATAATAATATAATCCTTGTGTTTTAGCTGTGCGACATGGATTATGATGAATCTTTTTTTTTTTTTTCTTTTTAAGGAAGGTTATATAAACTAACACGAGCACATTCCTGCCCTGTGTGTATTTTTAGCATTCTTTTTCTTTTTTTCTTCTTTCTGAAAGCCACTGCTGTGGCCCAGTTTCTCCATTTTCTCTGATTTCAGTGTCTTTTAGAAATAAATCTTTGAGAAGTGGCATCTCTGAGTCAGCCCTAAAGGCTGAGGAACGGCAATACAAACATTAAGCCTTGTTATTATGCCACAGTGATTCCACAGAGATCCCTCTCCTATCTGAGCCAGGAGCATGCTTAAAGCATAACCTTCTTCTCGCATCTTTTCACTAAAGTGTGAAACATGAGTATACGACCCAAACCAGTCCACTGCTTTTGAATCTTTTGAATCCACATGTGTATATAATCGTAAAAAAACATTAGGAAAAAAAAAAAAAAAAAAAAAATCATGACTTCGACTGACAAATATTTCCTAAGCCACATCATAAGATGTGCAATGTTAATGAATATTAAAACCAGGCACTTTTCCTAAACAGTCGTGTATTATTACAGATAATTGCTGACGCACGAAAAGCACATTAGCGGAGGATTTTCATTTCCTACACACGGACAGAAGGGCCAACAAGAAACTCCCAGCAGGAAGCACAGACCAATAGCAGAATTTGTAATATTCGTAATAAAATGTAATATTATTTTTTTTAAATAATAGGCTTCTCCTTTATTTAAATTTTTTTTTTTTTTAACCTTCTCATTTTCTGTTGGCTCCCAAGACTGAGGTTCATGAAACAAAAGTAACTGCTGCTATCAGAAGTAGAAGCTTGCCATTTTTGTCCTTAACCCCCATCAACAAATTCGGAAAAAACACTGACGCCTTGGCGTGAATAAGGGTGAATATTTCTTTATGTCGATTGATCTAAAGTTAATGCTTGTGTATACAGTATAACTCATATAGAAGAAGTGCTGCTTTGTTTATATGCCATGAGTGGCCATATTGACTTGTCCTGAGATTACGATTAGGAATTACGAGTTGTTGTTTTTTTTAAAGAAAGTTCAGCTGTTCCAAGTTTTATAATAATCGCACATAGAGGACCTTTTATTTAATATTGAACCTCTACTGTTCAAACCAGCAACCTGACCAATAAAATGTATTTTTCTATTTATTTAATTATTTATTTATAGATAGAAACATAATTATAGACTGAAATAGACAGAAATTGCTATTTTGTCTTGGGTATTTGCGTCTAATAAATGCCATGAGTGGAAATGTTTGACAGCATTTGTGCTGAATTATGGGATTTCCATGACTTGAAAATGTAATTTATTCCCAATTTAGGAATAAAGGTTGTAAATCTAAAAGTTATGCCTAAATTTAGCCATTAAAGAGCCAAACCTGCCATCAGATAATCTGAAAACATTTCATTTAGTCCAACCAGGAAAGATATTTGTGATGGATTTATATCTGTTATTTTTCAAACACTATAAAGCACTATGCTGGTGTCTGAAGAGGCAATAATAACGTTGTTTGATTTAAAGGTGGAAAGAGGGGGGTGAGAACTAGATCTGAGATAAACAATGGATTTAAAGAAGTTCCGCTTTTCTGTTTAACTCGCATCTGTTTTATAGCATGACATGTTTCTGAGAAACACATGTGGCCCTTCACCCCCAGCAAGAGACAAACCTCCGTGTAGAAAGAGAAATATTTAGCCACAGAGGTCCAGCGAGATATAAATCTTCAGTCCATTGTGTAAAGTTTATGTTCCTGAACTAAGCGTGTGGTACAGATGATGCTTTTGGATGAAAATGTCCACAAGCGGTTCCTCAAAAGAAACGAGATTACATTTCATTTGGGGTTGCTATGATTACTCTGAAAAACATTTCCTCTGAGAAATCCTATTGCAACAGGATTATAAATACAGAATGGCCGACATGATCAAACTGCTGATCCGGCAAGTAAAATGATACAAAGGTCACCATAAACAAGAAAAGTCCTCCTTTTGCTTCATTTCAATACTTATCACTGATTTTCACATTGTAGCATCTTTGACTTGAATCCTCGAATCTGATTGGCCAGAAACTGTTGATTCGTTCTGTATAACTTCAGCTCTTTCAGAAGGTCCAGCTACCAGCTGATAAACCTCAGGTTTACCTGATCACGCTCGTTCCAATTCGTTACCGTTTCAAAAGTAACGGCTTATTCACTAAGTCTTATATTATAGTTGATGTCAGACTTAATCCATTAATTCTAATAATAATAAAAAATATACACCATGATTTCTGTATGGAGGTGTTTATTTAACATTTAAGAAAGGAAGGAGTCGCCAGTGTCAATAAATCTTCAGGACATTTTATTAAGATGTTTTATTATTTTGAAGGGGGGGGGGGGGGGGGGGGGGGGGGGGGGGGGGGGTTGGTGAGGGAGCTATAATGTAATTGAGAACAGGAGCTTGTTTCGCAGCATTAAACTGATAAAATGTACAGTGTGCAGGGCTTTAATAAATGCATAAGTGGTATAAGAGAAATAAACAACAATTAAACATGGTGGGATTTTGCTCATTTTTATATTAACGGAAACCCCAAAAAATGTTAAAAATGCTAAATCCTCCCCATTTAAAATAAAAAAAATTTGATTATATGGAGAGAACCAAGTAACAGAAATAAATAAAAAAATCTCTTATTTGCTGGTGGTCTGACTCCTGTTATAGATTCTGTCAATGCTTTTTTCCAATAACCATTTATAAAAAGACTCTAAATATTTGCTGAACAGCCTCAGCACTAAAATATGGACCTCCAGGAGTTGGAGAACCAACAGTTATGAATTAAAGTGACATTAAAGCAGCTTGTTGAACATGGACCAGGAAAATGAAACCCAAATCAAACATCATTAAAACCCTGTGAGTTTTTTTTATTCCTCATCCTTTTCTCCAAGGACGGTGATGCTAATGTCCTGACTTCACCTTTTAAAAGCTGTCATGTTATATATTGCATAAAAAGAAGGAGTGAGTTATTATTTGCTGATTGGAAATGTCCACAGCGAGATATTTATGGGAGTTCCATGATGTTTAAATTTAGAGCCCTGATATTTCCTTATAGGAAACTTGGGGAAAATATGGCATGAGCATCTCTTGGTCGAAACTGCGATTGAAATAGCATCTGTTGTTATTTTTTTAGGCCAAGATGGAGAGATTGAAAGCAGTCATTATCCGATGTCCCATGAGCTCCAGCTTTTGGCAGGAGAAAAGCCAAATGATCTCATCAGAGGAAGCTCTGGTGTGAGGGGCGGTGCTTCAGGAGGAACGCCGCTCACCATGCGGGACATGTTTAGGGGATCTTCAGCATGGGAATGCTGAGCCTCGGGGTTTCTTTTGGCAGTGGCATCACTCATGGCTTGACATTTTTTTTTTTTTTTTTTTTTAATTGTTTGCCAATGTGTAAGAAATTGGCAGCTCCAGTATGTAAGAAATTGGCAGCTCCATTTTTTTCCACCATGACCCTGAGTGTGTGGAGAATCAGAATGTTTCTCTCTGTTTTTCTTTCCTGGACAAAAATAATGACAACACATAGAGGGTGTTTTGTACATTTCAGTATAAGACACCCTTTTAGTTGAACTGCTGTCATGTGGATACAGCGGTAAGTGCAGACATGCTTTAATTGCCGCGACTCAAACGAAATACCAGGAACATATGCTAGATTAACAGAAACTAGGAACTTTGAACATAAGATAAACGCGAGATGACACGTGCTACCCAGGACAGAACATAAATACTTTTGCTCATTACACTTTAACAGAACTCTTTAAGGTGCACATGAACTGAATTCCGTTATGGACGTCACGTTACAACAAGCGTGTAGCACTCTGGGAGGCGTAATCTGGAGTTGGCGTCTTGATTTGTCCAGTATCTTTATGATTATGACAGAACATCTGCCCAGTAATGAATAAAACACTCAAGTTGGGATGCAAAATTAGTATTATTATTTTCACACTTTAAACCACAGCAACTTTCCGACACGAACCACTTTTATTGTAGCCTTTTTTTTTATCCATTTATAGTTGCATTTAATGTTGTGGAACTTTCCATGAAACAAGTTACTGCAAGCTATGATCTTCTGAAGATGTCATAAAACTTGAAGTTACACTGGAGTGACATTGGAGACTCTTAAAAAAAACATATCAACTTCATCATATCCAATTTTGAAAAATCCGTTTACGTGAAGAACGAGCTGTTACTATAGAAACAGCAACATATTAGAAGGAGTGCATTAACATAAATAAAAATTCAACAACAGAGGCAGTTATAATGAAAGTACGTTGCAAGGCAGGGACTTTAAATAAGTTAGGACATGAGTAATGAACGCCGAGTCACTTGTTTGTTCGTGTTGAAGTTGCTAGGAAACGTCGTCCTCTCATTTCGTTATAGTGCCTTATTGTAATTTCTTTGTTTCTGGCGAGGTTGCATGAAGGCATCCAAACAATATGTTATTCATTTGCTTTTAAAGGTCAACGCTGAAACAATTCTCTCATTTTCTATAACTGTAACCAGATTAGTGTCGGTCGGTTCCACTCAATCTCTCCGAAGTGCCACAAAGTCTCTCTATGAGAAACATGTGTGTTTAATTGTGCGTAGTTTTATCCACATGTTGAGGCAACCTGGATGATCGAGCACTGTTTCTGCGAGTGCCCTTCTCCTCCGTCTACTTTGTGTTTTGCTCATATTTTGTATCCATAGAGACAGCAATGTGCTTGACAGGGATATACAATGTCAGCTCAGTTTAACGTTCTGCCATGACGCCCTCCTCCTCCTCCTCCCCCTCCTCCTCCTAACGTTCATGTACATAGAACTGGTTTATTTTTGCTGTCAGTGAGAGTATTGTGAAGTGACAGGAATGGGAATTTTTTAGCAAGTAAGGACATGTCTTATATTATGTGCCACCTTGTTTCGCTAAGGTGGCACGTAAACACTTGGCTCCGGCTTACGCGCACACACAGGCACACACACACACTCAGACACACACACACTAGGTACTGGTCTGTGATTTCTGGAAAGAAAATAAACCTGGTACGTTTTAACCAGACACTTTATTCATGCTGTAATTTCGTCCAAAATGCATGATGTCACTGACATCTGCAAAAATAACACATCACAAATGACAATACTGTGGACGTTGTTTATGTCTCGTTTATGGTTATGTTTGGTTTTACGGTTTTACCATACGCTACGGATGAGTGACGTGTCCTATAAAATGACCAGTAATCTTTCTCCAAATAACTGTTTACCTTCATCACAGGACAGTTTGTTAGAGTCCAAATAAGGGACTTGCTTGTTCAGACGTGCTTATAAAGGTGTGTCTTCTTTTCCGTTTGAAAATAATAAAACAATAAAGGTTTCTCAACTTGGCTTCAACAGACTTAAATGAAATATAAAACACACAGCTGCATAGATATATGGAACACCCAGTCTTTAAAAATGTAGTCATAGGAACAAGGCGTAATGTAAAACCTGGATTGTATATATATATATATATATATATGTTTTTTTTTCTGACATATATATACACCCAAATATCCTACAGTTGTTTGGGGCACATCCTTTGAAATTAATACCACGTTTCCTCCTGGTGACGTAAAAGTGAGAGCGTTGTAGTATGATGTGACGTCTTGTAATAACAATAATAACATAAGTGGCCTGATTAATCACGTCAGCGTTTAACGCTGCTGCCGTCTTTGCAAGATAAACAATAACTTAGCATGTTTCATTCACTTGTCTGTTGACGTGCACGATTCAGCCCTACTAGTCGAGCTTCCAAAATTGTAAAAAGTTCAACCTTTGCTGCTCCCAAGTGGTGCAAGAGAAAAGCATTCTCATTATCGTCACTAGATCACGAGCTCAAATCAGCCGTCCATCACCAGGAGCCAAGAGTGGGAGGGGCAGACTCTCTCCCCTGTCAATCATAGCAACACCAGCCAATCGTTATCATCTATGAGATCATCTGTGTTGAACTCTTCAGAGTTGGTAGCTAGAAGTTGACCAAATATGAGAGGAAGATGGGGACTTTTCAGCGTTAAGTGCTCCTGACCAATCAGAATACGAGTTGAGTGAGAAAAACAAACATTGAGGATTTGCTTCATTAGTGAACAAATCGAAAGAAATGTGTTTGATTTCAGTGTTGCAATGTTACTAAAAATAAAAAGTAAGTATTTCTGCACACCTTCACATCACACGAGCAGCTCAATTCTATAGCAAAGCCAAATGACCAAATCATCGCCAGCACTAAAACAACCTTTATTTGAATTTTATTATTAGGAAACTAATAATCTAGAGATTATTATAGAGTATATAGAGTAGATTGCAAGCTGGGCTAGTTAGTTAGTTGGTGTTAGCTAGGAGTTTCCATATGAGCTCTGACTAGCATTTTTTATGACAAAAACAAACATGCAAATAAATTAATACAACTCATAGGGAGAAAACCTGTTTTTATTGGATATCCAATTGCCTCTGGTCAGTTGAACTACAGAATATTTAAAGATGATATTTGTCTTTAGGGTGTAATGGTCAGGGGTGCACAGACCTTTGCCCATAGAGTGTATATTGACTAGATTACCACATCACCCAATTCTGCTAATGCTATTCAATCTCGAAAGGACCTAAACGTTTTGTTGTTGTTTTTTTAACCTATTTTCAGAAAGACACCTCATTTTTGAAATGGCATATAACAAAGAATAGGGATATATTTATTAATTTTTTTTTTTTTGGCAAAATAGACCTTGACAAATTTAGATTTTAGACTTGGTAAAAACTGTGCATTTTGTGTTGATAAAAAAAACAAGCTCATGAGCCACTAATAAAGACAATAAAATTTACATGCTGGATTTAACGGCGTTAAAAACAAGATTTACATTTAATAGAACTGTTCTTTTTGCATAAAGCAGGCACAGACTGCATCACATTTCACACATAATTTTTCATCATCGGAACAGAATTTCCTGTTGTGTAAACTCAAGATTGGCAGAAACATGCCCAGCGTCTTAGCCTCGGTAACAGGAAGTGTCGAGGTATTTAGTCACTTAGTATTTATTTACTGATTCATGTATCAAACAGTCCCACCTTGATTTGATCATCAAAGTGATTAAACATTATTAAACTGATACTTTTTATGTTTATGTTGTAATACTGTAATTCTTGTAATGTCATGAGTACAGTCACAACTGCTGACATGAGAACAACACGCAATCAGTTGATTAAGAATCAGGATTTATATTGATTTTGGTGTATATTTGGGTTTTTTGGTCTCTTTACAGACTCGCTTTTACCTCCAGGCTTATTTGTGATGTCAGGAACGAACAAGTATTATATGATA
>JAOVYU010000036.1:2386042-2417896 GCA_025674565.1 Synodontis membranacea | reverse complement strand
TATAACGTCCAGCTAGTTAGTTACAGTAAAAGGTCATTGCTATAATGTCTAACTAGTTAGTTATAGTAAAAGGTCATTGCTATAACGTCTAATTAGTTAGTTATAGTAAAAGGTCATTGCTATAATGTCTAACTAGTTAGTTACAGTAAAAGATCATTGCTATAACGTCTAACTAGTTAGTTATAGTAAAAGGTCATTGCTATAATGTCTAACTAGTTAGTTACAGAAAAAGGTCATTACTAAAATGTCTAACTAGTTAGTGACAGTAAAAATTTTCTGCATATAATGTCTAACTAGTTAGTTACAGTGAAAAGTCATTGCTATAATGTCTAACTAGTTAATTACAGTACAAAGTTTCTGCATATAATGTTTAACTAGTTTGTTACCATAAAATGTCTCTGTTATAATGTCTAACTAGTTAGTTACAGTAAAAAGTATCTGCTATAATGTCTAATTAGTTACAGTAAAAAGTCATTGCTATAATGTCTAACTAGCTAGCTTATAATAAAAAGTCATTAAGTCATAGCAAATTAAGTGTCAGTCAGTGAAGGTTTAACAACATTTCCACCAACATACTTTTCTCTGGCATCATTTATAACCCAAAATACATTTGGTTTGCTTTTTAGGTGGATCCAGGAGCTAAACGAACAATCGAACAATCAACTGGATGGCTGAATAAGCGGCAGGATGAAGACGTGCTGTCAGATGTCGCCATCAGTTATCTCATCCAATGACAGGGTCACTGAAAGCTTTAATTAATTGACCATTTAAAGGGATTATCCAATTTTCTTTTGGAAACACAAGGGAAAGAAGCTTGTCCTCGTTCTATGACCTTGTGGAGTTCATGGCAGCAAAAATACCAAGCATGAATACTTGGGGGAAAAAAAATAAGCAGACCATGCTAATTAATTTCCATTAAGCTCATTTACATTTTCCCCTGTTACTTTTTCCTTATTTGTTTTTTTTTTTCTTTCCTTGGACGCCAGGCTGCTGAAGATCACAAGACCTTGGTGTTATTTATGAGCTCACTAATTACTTAATAAGGCTTTTATGTGAAGGATCTAACAGTCCAGGCCGGATGATAATTAAGATTTATTTATATGCATGATTCATGTGTGGTGCATGTGAGGGATTTGGTTTCATGCCATGCAGACACAAAACGAATGTTGGAACATTACCCTAACGATCGTAATTTAAATTTCAGATGTGTTCATGATATTTAATATTTGTCCTATGATAATGATTCTTTGATTGTATTTTTTTTGCATACATTTACAGTATCTATGTATGTACTGTACATCATATATACATTGCTTTTTGCTTGGGTACTGAAAATATGACAATACAACCGGGGTGCAAAATTCTGTGCCCCCTTCATGTTTTTCAGTGTTTCATTAAAGAATTAAAAAAATGCATTGTTTTCTCGAGTTAAGACCTTACCTTGACTTGATTCAGATACTCATTTTAAATATTCATTGCTTTTCCTTGGGTACTAAAAATACACCCGGGTGCAAAAAAATTGTGCCCCCTTCATGTTTCTTCAATATTATATCAAAGCTGATCCTGTATTATTTTCTTGAGTTCAGATCTTACACTGGCCTAAAATAAGACCCTTGTTTTAAATCCACTGCATTTTCCCAGCCCCTTTGTGGATTAGCTGTGGCTACGTAAGCACATTTTTTGCAGATTAGAGGTTTAATCTGCTTCTTCCTCCAGAGACCACAACAAAGATTCCTGAAAGGGGCAACGTCCAAATGTTTTACACATACCCCTGCTTCAACCTTGTAAACCAAACCGACCTATGCTTTAACCAATTTTGTTGTATGTCAGTACCTGTGATAGACACACTCTGGTTAGGATTTGGCACTGTCACTTCGTTTATCTTTCTTCTCCCAGAATTCATTGTGGCGACCCCTGGGCTGCGGTTGATTGATTTTCAGGATTGGTATGCTGCAGCTGGATGAGTCATCCAGGCCTCTCTGTATTCCTCATATGTGACAGAGGGGAGAGAGAGAGAGAGAGAGAGAGAGAGAGAGAGAGAGAGAGAGAGAGAGACTGCACCCTGCAGAAACCAGGCACCGAAAAGCTTCTACGCTGCTAAGAATAGCACTTCAGGCTTAAGAAATGGTTTGACATCTTGTTACAGTTGTGTAATGTGGAATAAAAGTGGTGTGAGAGAAAATGCCTATTTATAAGCTTTCTCTTGAGGCTTTATATCATGATTCTTGAATCTGATTAGTCGGAAGGTGTTGATTACTTTTCTGTAGCAGGATCTCTGACTTTTGACTATTGTACTTGTTCTTATATGTTAATGTTAATGTGTCCCTGTGAATGATATCAGATGTGCCGCTTAAGTGGATCAAAAATCATGTATAATCACTGATGTGGTGAAATTTACTGAAAATTGACATAAATTTAACGTTAAAGGAAGGAGTCTCCAGTGTCAGGGTTTTATAGCTTTGTTAGGCTGTACACTCATTCCATGACTGGAAAGGCTTCAGGATGGTTTACGCTTTGTGGTTTCCCTGATTAATAAAAAAGAAGGAAGAACAGTATGTAAAGAATGATGTGTTTTTCTTTAATATAGAATTAATTATTATCCTTGATAAATTGCTGTTGTAAAATATTTGTGATGTGCTGTTTTGGAAAAATAATACATTTTGGAGTGATAGAACCTGCTTCCTGTCGGTTCTTCAGGGTTGTAAAAAGAACAAGGTTTCGATCTGTGTATGTTTTACTCAGACCTGTAGATTTAGTGCCAACTGTAGAAGAAGTTTTCAGTTTACATGCAGTTAACCTCAAAAGAAGCTAAATGCATCTCGAATTATAAAAGGACACATAACTCAACTCCACATCTAAAGTCACCTTCAACTGTGACAACACAACAGCTCTTTCTTCTGAAGCAGATTGTGACAGCAAACTCAACTTACACACATTTATGCATCAGGATTGTGAAATATTATAGTGATAAGTCAGGCAACACATAAGCAACTTGGCACATAATCTCCTTCACAGCCTTATCTCACCTTGGTTTAGATGATCTTGATGCCTGAATATTCCATGGAGGAATAAGGAAGGCGTTTATAATTCCTCGGTTTTTCTATCCATGCCTAGGTTGAGAGGGATTTGTTCTGCTTTGAGGTTGAGGTCCTAAATATAGACCAAAAAGGAACGAGGACTTGTGCATTTTTATAAAGGAGGCATTTCTGTCCAATGCACTACGCTGTATTGTTTAAAGTGAAGTGAATCTGATGCCGAGGTAAAAAAGTGAGTTGTTGTTTTTTTTTTTAAATGTACTCAGTGATACTTGCTCCACAGTGAGACCTTGGAGTCACTTTACAATTTATTCTTGCATGAAAAGCAGGATGAATTCATCTCTGTAGGACATGGGTGTGCATAATTTAACTAGAAATAGGATTACTTTTCCATATCATTTATTTTCATCTCACAGTGGTGCAAAATATCCACTGTGACTAAGCATAACTTTGTATGACTTACGGGGTAACTAGAATATGACACTATATATATATATATATATAGTATTTATATCTGTATTTCTATATATCTGTATATCTAAATTTATATCTGTATTCAGATTTAAAGCAAAAGTGGGCATGGCCTAATTGGTTAGTTCGGAATGAATTGGTTATATGAATATCATATATCATATATATATATATCATTGGTTATGTACCACCCTCCCCCCCCAAGCCACCCCCCCAACCAACAGACACACAAATAAATATGATTGGATGAATGACTGAATGCTGTAAAATCATTGCATGGTTCTGAACATGCAATATCAAGCTTGCGGCTCTTTTCTTCTTTCCTTTCAGGCTCAGATTAATTTTAGAACGCAAAGTCACATGTACCCAGCAAATAACAACCTCTTTAACTCCAACTCACTAGGGTCTGCTGTTGCGTCTGAGTTAGTGTTAAAGGCCCAAAACATATTTTGCACCTCAGTATGATTCACCTTGTTTCTCCTTTGTTATTGACGAAATAGATGCGTCACATGGCCATTCACCTGCCCAAATGAAAAATCCCACAAAGCGCTGTGGAAAAGAGAGAGCCGTCTTTGTCTGTGTCCCTGATCTTTTTTCTCACCTTGTCCTCTGCTAAGAGTGGCCCACCAGCGGTGCCTAAAAATATCTGCTCTGGCCTGTATTTTGATGGAAATAGGACAGCTCGAGATCTTCGAAAGACGCCGCAGCAGATGTGCCAGACTGTGACATGTTTGTGTGTCACGTTTGCAAAGCAGAAAGAGGCTTTTTGGTGAAGGTTTGACCTTTGAAGCAAATAGCTGTTTTGAAGCAAATAGCTTGGAGTTCTTGACTAACAATGTGAGTTGAGCTCTGTATACGCAGATAAGGACAGAAATGAAACATAAGCCTGAGATATGCACAGTACGACGATGGCTTGCAAGAAGGAGAGTTGTGTATCAGGCTACGATCGTTTGTAACTGTAAGAAATCCCAAAACCAAACTGCAGCACAAAATAGACAATCCTGTACTGTGCATCAGATAGTAGTAGATAGTATCAGATATTAGTAGCATTTTACAATATCTGGCAAAAAAAAAAAAAACCTTATAAGTTCTTCAGTTGTCCTTCAAGGTGTTCCCTTGTAGAAAAGTGTTCTTCAAATCAATATATTCATGTAAACGCATCATAAAAGCAAATTTCTTTTCACCAATAGAAGTACATTAAGGTACGTCTGCTGTCTAAACCATAGTTTATTGACTTTTTTCTACTTGGATTGTAATCCATCTCATTTGGAATTACACAGTATATCATTTGCTTGCTTGCCTTGATTGCTCTGAAATTGAGCGGAATGAGTTTGGAGACAGATGCAATTGCAGGTTAGTGTTTTATTTACAATCCAGGCAATCAAAGTCAGGCAATGTGCATGCAAAATCTGAGAACACGCAAACAATGTAAACTAACATTGTTTGCAAAAATCAAAATCTTGGTAAATTCAGGTGAGTGAACTTGAAGTCCTTAATGCTGCCTTCAAAGGAAACTCGTCAGCTTGTAATTACGACACGGTTGAGCCATTACGAGAACACAACGACTTGGTAACATCAACGCTGAAGCTTGTCGGCATCTAGAAGCTACCGAGGCTAACGTTAACAATTTAGCAAGCTAACGGTTTGGGTGACATATGGTAGGAAATCCAAAGGCATAATGAAAAGATGAGACAGTTACGAAAATCAACATTTTCCATCGTTACCATTCAAGAAGCGTAAACACCGATACAAGTTACGTTTGTTATGTTGTAAGTTATGTATTGACGTTAATGTTCTCCTTCGTCATTGGTATAGCAACAAAGACGATTACTATGATGTTCTCTCGTTCTGATAACAAGACCAGGCAAGTTGATGAGATTTACCAGCAAAGGTTTGGTTAAAAACAGGTCAAACCAGCATCAAGAGTCGTACACTATGATCGATGAGCAATTTACCTTTGAGGCTGATTTTGTAACATTTTGTACTAAAGAGAAACCTTTATCATATGAAATCGTACCTTTTTTTTTTTTTCAGCTGTCTGCCGTAGAAAAAGATCCTTGTGTGAAACTTAAAGCCTAAGCACTATTAACCCAAGAGAGAAAAATTAACTTTCTTCCCAAATTCCCTCCTTTTTCTCTATTTTATTGACACTTTTATGGAGCGCATGACCACATGCCTTTGCTTGTTTAAGAGCTGAAACAGACGTACAGGTCAACGACTGACGCACAGACCCTCCTCGCCAAACACTGCAACATACTCTCGTGTGAAAAACAGTGCAGACGGAGAGAACTTGGCTAATTTTAGCTTTATATGTTTTGGACTGACATATATTTATATGTTTGGTGTTGATAGTCTTAAACAGATCAGATATTGTAGAGAGAATGTCACCATTAGGGGCAGGGTGTGAACAAGAAAAACAGATATAACGGTAAGAAGAAGCGAGGGCTGATGCTGCCTTCAAGTTCTCCTCGGAAGTTTGGGAGTATGAATTCGGAGGTCATGATTATGACATGGTGTGTGTTCAAGTGGTTTTGGTTAAAAAAAAAAAAAAAAAGACCGCATGAGAAAACTAATTTTTTGTGGCTTTCAGTTGTGGTCAGCTCAGAATGACATTGTTTCCGAAAGTGTTGTCTTGTTTCTTGACCAGACTGTAGATTCACACAGTCATGACTAAAACCTTCTCTTCATTTTGTGTGTGCTGTCACTAATTTATTAAGGTCTGGCTCTCTAGCAAGTCCCTAACACGTTCTGACATGACCGAGAATTGTATACGCGTCGAAATATGATAGCTGATGAAATCAATCTCACTCACTGATTTTTCAAAAATAATAGGCTAGGCAAACATCATTCAATCAAAGAACAGATTACATGAATGACAGAACTGTGTGCTAGCAAACAGCAAGAACAGCTTTTCTCTTTACCAGGACAGACTTAAAACACTTAAAAAAAATTTAAAAAATAGTAATCGTAGCTGGTCTGTCTTTTAATCAGTGTGTTCCTGTGTGTATAATGCGGCCCTGTGTTATAATGGTGTCATAATATTTCCTCCTTCAATATCATGACCAGTCATTATTGAATGTTACATAACAGCAAAAGAGGACCTTGCAGTGTGTTGGGAAAAAAAAAAAAAAATACAGACAGCCCTCGGTGAAAATATGTGATCCCTTGATAAAACATTTTGCATGAATGCTGAAAAAAAAAAAAAAAAAAAAAGTGGTATGAAAGCCAAGCATTCAAGGTCAGAAGAAGAGCAAGGCTGGGATTCATGACTTTCATACCAGCCTAGTTTGTCCATTTTGTATAAAATGTGCACGGATACAGTGTGGCATTTCTCGCCTCTCCTGTATGACTTCAGAGCAAGAACACGGCATTAAAATACTTCCAAAATATTTCAAGTTGGTAGTGTAGCCAGGAATTGATTTCAGCAGGAGATGAGCAAATATGTTAAGTGAAATCACTACCTGCTCTCTGTGCACTTATATTTTACATGGATGCCAGCCAGGAGTACAAGCACTAATGACCTGTATATATATATATATATATATATTCATTTTAGGAACAACCTACTATCAAACGATCTCGTCGTATTAATAATGCTTCCATAAAGAGTGTCAGAAAAAGATACCTGATTATGATTGGGTTATAGCAGCTGAAAGCCGATAAACAAACTAACGGAAGCATGGACCGGTTCGGAGTGGATGTCACAGTTACTTCACTGCAGTTGCGTGCAATATTGTGATGGCAATAAAGCAGCAGAAATAAGTGGAGAGAAACATGTCGGGTTCATGGAATAAGCAATAAAAATGTCTTCTTGTATCGTTAGATGTTGGAAAAGGAACGGAAAAGATGATGACCTTCATGTTTATAGCATACCAACCTCGAAGATGCCCTTTGAAGCTAAACACAGATGTTTATGGTTGCAAGCCTACAATGTGCTGGTGGCTAAGTTGCACAGTGAAATCATCTGCAGTGCTTATTTCATAACAGGCAGGGTTTTCTTCACTGTTTATGACATACAAAGGCAAAATCTACGATGCAGTTAATAATTACAAATTAGTAACAGATGTGGTCACAAAGCTGGTTCTTGGTCGGCTTTCATAACGCTAATTAACGGTCAGGAAACCTCACACTGTTGCTAAGGTTTGGCTTATTAGTGTACGACAACCTGTCCTCCGCTATCAAACCATTAAAACAACCGGAGAAAGCGTCCATATTCATGAGCCATTGACACTGTTAACTGTCACTTTTTCCATCAGTTAAGCTCCACCCACAAAGCATGCCATCTCTGGTTACAACTGCCCAAAAAAAGGTCTATTCAATTTGACATAATAATGATGCCTTATGAATATTACAGAAGTGCAATTACTGAGCAAATTAAAATAACATTTGACCCGTAGATCATAAGCTATGCTGAATGTTTGCTATTTTATCCGTCTTTGGAAATGGAAGCTGTTCACTGATCACTCCCCAAAACAGCACCAAGTGCTCAATAAAGCAGCAAAGGTTCTGCATTTGGGGGGCAAAGAAGAGTCGAGTCACACTGCAGATGGCATCTAGACATTTATGGCATAACCTTTAATAAGAGTAGAAAGTTGAGTAATCATTTACCAAGCTCAAATTTTACAGATTATTTTTTTTTTTTGTATAAAAAAGGTGACGTGATAACTGGGACACAATTTCCGAATAATATTTGAATTATTAAGGTAATAATATTCTACGCATTTATGTTAAATCTCATAATAAGTTCAGAATCACAGAAAATGTCCCGTAAAAAAAAAAAAAAAAAGCACTACATCCCAAGAGTCTCAAGCAGATAATCTCCGGTGTTGGACGACGCCCCGACTAACGTTTTTCCCACCTAATCCTTTTAAAATAGAGTCGAAACAAAGCTCTGTGGGAATAAATGGATTGTCTCGGTCTTCGTCTCCTCTCTTTACCCCTCCTACCCCGTGCTTCTATTTTGGGCTTGTGTGTGAACGCAGCTAGCCACATCAGAGAGAATGGAGAAGGAAAAGTACTGGAGCGAATAGGTGATGCTGAACCACGTCAGAAAGGAGCTCTTATTATTCGGTGGAAGAAAAGAGGGGCAAGGGAGTCTTGGATAAGCTCGTTCTTGTTTATAATTTCTTATTAAATGTCATAAGCAGATCTTGGAGACGGGTTTCCCATGACGTTCTGTTTGAAGCAACTGATTTTTCGGACAAACATCAGATCGAATGCCGTCTTTGTCCAAGAGTCCTGCAGTAATGGATGGACTGATCTGCAGTGGAAAATCCAGAGCAGGTCACTCGCAGGGAATAAACAACTTGGCCTACATAAGGAGGCGCCAACTGATGAAACCAACTGATGAAAAGTGATGGTCTTCTTGGATGCGTCGCATTAGTTACCGGCTCGACGAACAGTTTAATCAGTGACTCTGTAATCATCAGGGTTCTTTTATGGCCTCACATTACCCTCTCATTACCCTCCTAACACTAGCCGGTCATTTACAGGCCTGTAATTTCTGTAATTTTTCCCAGATTGAGAATTCAGAAGGATTCTATCTCCATATCTCGCTAGTAGCAATGGATTAGTCGAGAACATGCTGCTTTCCACTAAAACCAAAGCAGGAAAAACTGAGCAAGAACAGTGAAATGTGTTTTGTTGTACCATAACGCGATGAAATATTTCATCAGTTTATGTCACACACACACACACACACATGGTCTCCATTCTTCTGGAATGATTAATATTTCTTGATTTTTTTAGGGTAAGAGCTCTTCAGTTGGTCTTTAGAAGCAATTTTTTATTTATTTTTTTTTGGAATCTGGAACTTTTCCTATTTGGAAAGTCATGAAAGGCGTCCTTGACCCAATCATATGATGTCAGATCAACATGAACGCTCAAGCTGTAAATAAAACGTCACTTCTTTGCATTAAAGGAGTTCATAATAGTGTTTACCTTAGATCAATCATCGTTCGTTGGCTCTATAAGATTAACCATCCTTGTTTTTTTTTTCCCCACTTGAACATGCAGAGTATGAAACAACGAACAACGAACCTGTGGCTGATTTTTTTTTTCTTTCCGGAGAAATATTTTACCTTCTATCAAATGACCAAAAGAGTATCCAGTCCAAATTGTCGTCAGGAAAGATTCCATTATATCCTGTCGGAAACACCTATTCTTGAGTTTAGCTCCACTCCGGGATGCCCTCACTCTTTTCCATCATCTCCTGAACCAGGCTGAGTTGCACCACAGAACAACAAAAATATAAAGGGTGTTTAAAAGGAGGCGTCGGAGAAGTGACACGTTCTGGTCATGTGACCTACTAATGATCAAGCCTCCACGTGAGATACATTTATTATATTTATGTGATGAACATGAGTAAATTGTGAATAAACACTAGATTTTCTGCTAATTAATAATAGTTTCTGTGATTAATAAAGTGTGAATCGATGGTAATCGCTACAGGCGTTCCCTGACAGAGTTACAGTAACCATCCTAATGCATTTAAGATTTCGCAGGAAAAGATAGCAGCTTCTCCAGCATCTCTGGCTTATTTCAGACCTGAAAACATCGTCTAGTTTAAGAGTTATATGTTGCGACAGAATTGCCAAATCCTGACCTTAGCTCAGGAAGATTTACTGGTTTCTTACCGAACGCCTCTCAGTTTCTCTTTGCCTTTTTCTCGCCTCTAATTACCTCATCTCGATTTCAAACACAACCACCCACCTACGAGATTAAAAAAAAAAAAAAAACCAGGGCACATCGCATATTTTTCTGATTTCTGCTGGAATGCCTACAAAGGTTTTACTGATTCATCTTTTAGAACACAGCGAGTCATCTTTATTTTCAGTCTGATTCGTTCGGGATGCATATTACAGGATGCTTTAAGAGGAAAATATTTCGGTATGAAAAGATGAAGTGCTATTTAATCATGACTCTTGGTATTTATAGCCAGATCCGTGATAAGTAGGTCAAAGATAATGCAAACACAAGTGTGTCGGTTGTGGTGCACGGCACAGCTGATTTGAGCCTGGATCTCACTGGTACTGTAGGACACTTTTTTTTTTTTTTTTTTTTTTGCAGTTCGGAAAGTTAAATCTAGAACCTAAAATGGGTTTTCTGATCACCTTCTAACCCTGAAGGAACTTGTTGAAGAACTGTACAATGGAGCGATTCGTTACGATGCACAGAATAAAGTAGCCTTGATGTTAAGTAAAGTGACGGCGTGAGTCGAATTTACAGTAAATTTGGTTGCAAAGGGGGGTGCAAAAGTTTACACACCCTTAAACCAAACTAAAGTAGAAACAGAAGTGGTATTTGTATTAATAGCACACTTGGTGCGTCTGGTTTCTCAGAAATGCTCAAATATTGTGCCCTAATACACTAACGGAGGGAATAAATCAAGCAACGCTATGGAAACAAGATATATGTAAGAAAACAATAAACCACGTGCGTGCATGATATTATAGGAAAATAATCCATCATGCATCATACATCCAAAAAATATAAACTGACTGTTACAAAGCCCTGACACTGGAGACTCCTTCCATACTTACTAACGAAAACACCTTAGAGAAAACACTTTTTTTAAATTAAATCTCTTTATCATCAGTCCCTGTTACCCCACAGACTGTTACTAAAGGAGTGATAACGCATTTGGACGAGCACATCAATAGTAACGTATAACTGGCACTGCTGTAACAGATGCTGTGACAGAAAATGAATCAGCACCTTCTGACCAATCAGGTTTGAGAAATCAATATCACAGTTATGTACTTATTTGCTATAAACCATGCATGAACCATGCGCCAGTCAATAACATTTATTGATTAGCATAGAGTAAACAATACGACAGTGGGTGTTTGGTGACCGGCGAGGCTTCTTTGCTCTCCATATCTCAAATTTCTTTCTTTCTTTCTTTCTTTCTTTCTTTCTTTCTTTTTTTTTTTTTAAATGCAGCCTCATTTTTTCCCCTACCTTTTGAGACACCATTACAGAGCTGAATGAATATTACACAGGCTTCATCTGTACATCTGTACACTGAGCTTTTTTAAGCACTATTAATCATTTCAGTGGTGTTGTGTTTGTGGCTGCTATAATGAGAAAAAGCTGTTTTTGGCATCCGATGACCCAATGACCATTAAAACCAATACAGACTAATGCAGGATAATTATAGAACTGGTATTTTTCCCTTAATGTCCTTCTCTCAGGGAGTTAAGCGCAGGCGTGCTTGCATTGAACCAACAGTGATATAACATAGTTACCTCTCGGGTCGTTGGTCACGCGATTTAAAAGCTGGCTGTTTTTCCCCTGAAGACAAAGATTAACTCTGCAAGATGCTTCAGTAAGCACTAATGCACTTAACTCAAACCAAAAAAAAAACAGCCCTCTCAAAAAAAAAAAAAAAAAAAAAAAAAAAGGGGGGAAAAGGGTTTCGGTCTAGTTTCGATGTCATGTCTGTCAGCTGATTATTAGGAGTTCATATACCTGCTGTATTATTATTATTATTATTATTATTATTATTATCCCTCAAAAAATGTATACTAATTATTTATGTTATTTTCAGGCTATTTGTTCATAAAAATCATTATTGTTCTCCATGGTATGTTTTAGATTTATGAGCTGTATGAATGCTTCTATTATCTTTTGGATAATAATAACAATAATAATTCTGCACCTTCTTGGGTTTTTTTTTTTTTCTTTTTTTTTTTCAGAAACCAAAAATATTCCCTTTGGCTTGATCCTTAATAAATGCCCAAATGTACCTTTTTTCATCCAGATGGTCAACTAGGGAGCTAGGGAGTGTGGCAAAACAAAACGTTTCTATTGTTTTGTCTCCTGCTTGATTTACTAAAGATAGCTCCACGTCTCCATTGTCTGCACTCTGCCCATTATTTTGTTCTGACAGGAACACTGTGTTTCAGATACGAATGCTTTTTTAAAGACCCTTCAAACCGGTGTTCATTATATATGAACAGTGAAATGTTACTGTTTTACCATAACGCTATGAAATATTTCATCAGTTCATGTCTCACACACACGCACACACACACACACACACACACAAACACACACACACACATAGGCTCTAGAATTATTATTATTATTTCAGTATTTTTGGGGTAAGAGCTCATCACTTGGTGTTCAGAAGCAAAGTTCTTCCATTAAAGTCGGAGTGTGCATTCTTATTAAACACACATAGGAGAGGAATTTGTCATTGAATCTTTGGTCATGAAGGCAAGAAATCCTTGAAGCTGTGCAGCTGCGGAATGTTATAATGGACCTCAACAGGCCACTCAACGTCTGTGACTTATTTTTCGAGACGTGCGCTGACCTAGATTAAAAAAAAAACAACCCATCAGGTGAGAAAAACATTTTTGGAATATTACACTGCTACACTAGAAACATTTGTCTATTTTTTATTTTTTATTTTTTTTAATTCTAAGGTCTGATTTGTCAGGTTCCATAGTGTTACAGGCTACAAAGATTTTTACATACCATAAATGTTCCTAGGACATCGCTGCAACATAGTTACACCTTTGTTATTTTCAGATTTTATTTTGTACACTATTATTGTTTTACAGCAACGGGGGAAAAAAAAAAACCCTGTACTTCCCCCATTAGTCTGCATTTTCTATCCTTGTTTAAAGTAAGTGTGTTTAAGGGACGCTTTTGAAAACCCCTGTCTCAGACACTAATGTTCAACCTCGGAGACGTGAACTTGATCCGAACGAACCCAGCACAAATGAATTCAACTTGTGCATGTATCTAACCCGACTCTGAATACACATAACTTTCCCTGAATAATTATTTACTTTTGCGCTTAAGTTGCTGTCCCTGTATCTGAAGACTGTTGTTAAAACGTTGAATTTGCATTTTTTTTTTTTTTTTTTTTTTTTGCAGGATATTAACAGTAAGGTTTTCATGAGGTTAATATTTGGTCTAACTGTGAATGTTGTGTGAGAAACGTTTGCAGAGCACTGAGCAAACCATCTGAACATTTTACTAAGTTAAGTTCTATAAAGGTTACATAAACTTCTCCTGATGGAAAACTTGATAATGATTACGCATGTCTTTGACCCATTTCATATGGTGAAAAAAAATCAGGTGAACGATCTGTTGCCATGGTAACGATGGCATTAAAATGAGTGCATCGATACCGTATAAATCTTCTGAAAACAGAGTTTAAAAGACTCTGAGAATGCATCTTTTTTTTCTCATTTCTCCAACATTTCTCTCTTCCACCTCTACAAATCCTGAATTCCTCGGATTTCCTCACGCAGACGTTCATACTGACACGGCTCTGACAGCCACTGAGCCACAACGCTGCCCTCTTTCATATCTATATTTTTATCTCCACTGAGTCACAGTTATTTCATCATAAGTCACATTTGGAATTATTTCAAGCAAAAATAGGTCTGACCCTGGTCCTTAAGTGCTCTGCTGTTGTCCTGTTGTGGGGAAAAAAAAGTGCTTCAGTGTGTAATTTTATCCCATTTGGACTTCCATTTTACCCAGCTCTAATGTTAATGCTATGCAAGGGTCAGAGGGCAGACAGCTTGTGTGACCTTACACGCTGCGATCTCTGCCCTCCGTCTAAACCGCAGAGGATATGACACACCCGGTGTCCCATTTTAGAGTCATCTTAATGTCTCTCTCATCTAGCAGAGGTGGCATTGAACATAGTATCACTATTATGTAGGAGCAATATTCAGATTTAATTTCATAAAGAAATATTTTACAGTATATATGCAGATATTCTGAAATGATTTCATGCTCTATTGTATTTCAGCGCTGCATCCAAAATTTACAATATGAACTTATTATCACTGATTACAGTGGGCCATATTCAGCATGCAGAGTGAGTATGTAATGCTGAAATCCGTCTTTAGGTCCAATAAGACCTGGGAGTCCAGGAAAAATCCATCCGAGCTGATGTTCCCTTGCTTTTTCCATGCTAAGCAATAAGTATGAACCCAAAATTTGGGTTCTCAGATTTGTTAGCCAGTGCCAGCAAACACCGATTCCTCTTCTTTCTTTTTTATTCACTTTTTTTGTGGACACCTTACCGTAAGTATTTATTTGACAATATAGAAAGTAAAATAGTAATATAGAAAGTAGGAAATTACACGTTCCCTATTGTCATGAACAGTGCATCAGTTGCCAATCCTGAAAACCGCCGCAAACAAAGCTGGAGCTCTTCAGACGCATAAAGATTTTTTTGCTAAAAATGACAGAAACGGCCTTTGCGCAGAGGTCAACACTCTGAGCGAGTGAGTGGCCATCGTCCTGTCCTCCAACCCATTAAGTTCAGTTCGCATAATTTCAGAATAAGCAACTTCAGAGCTGCAAAGTCTTTTGAGAAATGTTCAGGGAGATCACTGACAGCCAAAAATGATTTCAAGGTATGATGACATGAGAAAACACTTACAGCATTAAAGGTATCCTTGACATCACTGCGACATTATCATATATTAGTGTAGGGATATATATGACTGTAGGAAAACAATCAACAGTGACTCTTACAACCCTGAAGTTGATTATTTACCAATAACAGCACTTCACGAAGCCCAGAAAACTGCCAACATTTTGCCAATCTTTTATTGTCATACATCACCAGTCAAAAGTCGTTACTTAATTTTATCCAAAAAAAATAAATAATTCTAGACACTCCATATTCATCGCTAACTAAATAATACATTCATGTTCACCGCTTGAGTGCATTTATTAGCAATAAAATTGGTCTGCTGTTCTAAAACAGTTAGAACAGCAGAGCAAATTGGAGGCATTCTTTCTACAAGGGGCATTAAATCCTGCTCAGTAAGTTCATTGCATCACTCCTGGAGCATTGTCCACAGCAGCAAGAAATAAGAGTTCCCTCGTGCAGCAAGAACCCAAAAGACTCATTTAGTCTTAAAGATGTTCAATAAACATCTCCTTACAGAAAAAGACACCATATTAAATAAAATAATATGTATAAGCTGAATGAATTGTTGTTATGGAAATGCTAACGAATTGTAATGAGGGCAAACCTGTGATTTGCGGCTGCTGTCAGAAAAGTAATCAACACCTGGCCAATCAGAATCGAGACCTGATTGCCATTATATTTGACAACTTGTAGTTAACCTGTATATTGCTCAGGTCCGAAAATATTCCAGCTGTTTTAATGGTCAGAGTCCAGAGTAAGTGAACCATTTCTGCATGAGGCTCAAGGTGCAACGAGGAAAAATGAGCAGTCACATGTCACACACGTGTGTGTGTGTGTGTGTGTGTGTGTGTGTGTGTGTGTGTGTGTGTGTGTGACCGAGAATCTTTTTTTGGAACCCCACTGAGCATGTAAACCAAAAATTCCGTCACTTTGCACACTCAAGCTATTTTGACGTCTTAGTTTTCCTTATACTGACTTTTTTCCTCCACAGAAACCCAGTGTGCTTTGTAGACCTCGTGACTCATGGACGAGTAATAGGTTAACTTTTAGCTCAGCTTACAAGAGACCTCTCACACAGAGCTCACACATGAGTGTGTGTCATCACACATAGAACAGAACAGAATATCTTTTTTGTCGTTGCACAAGTGTACGTGGACATTTCGGAGTGTAATATTGCAGCGCAAATAGTAAGTCAGTTTATTACACGGATCATTTAAATACTCAGTTCTGATTGGTCAGTTGCAACATTCACAGTCTCAATATTTAAGTCCAGGTTAAAAACACATGTGTTTAGTCAAGCCTTTTCTTAATAGCTTTTTATTAGGTAAAGGAGCAGATCTGGAGGGTTCCCAGGCATAGAGTGATTTGGTTAACTGGGATGTTTGGATGCTGTCGTCCCCCACTTGACACATTCACCCAGGTTTGTTGATGGTGGAGTGGCTGTCCGCTTTATATCCCAGGGCTCCCTCATGTGTGGCTCTCCCTTTTAGTTTTGCTGTCATAGCTAGTTTTGCCGGAGTTCCTGCTTGCACTCAGCACACAATATACACTGGTCTTAACCATTACACGACTATGGGTATAACTAACAAGCCTCTCTCTCTCTCTCTCTCTCTCTCTCTCTCTCTCTCTCTCTCGCTCTCTTTCTCTCTCTGTCGAGCTGCACACGCTACCTGAGATACCAGTGATTCTGACCCCCTCTATGTTCTGGGCCTGTCTGATCCATCCTGATGTCCTTCTTCTGGTCGGAGTTATCATCAGTTATCATACTCCTTTTGAGGATGGTCCCATGTGAACTGCCTCAATAAGATAAATTTATAGATTCATAAATTCATAAGCAAAATTTATATATTCTTTAAAGCTGCTTTGAGACAATGTCCATTGTTAAACGCGCTCTATAAATAAAATTGAATTTAATTGAATTGAACATTCGGAGGTCTGTTATTTCTTTATAGCAGACCGTTGTTACGTATATAATACCGCTGCTATGGACCATGTCATTAGCGGAAGCAGTAAAATAATTTTTAGACCCATAAAATCATTTTTAAATCAATAGTTTGTAGCTACATAATAAGCAGGATAATGTACATTGAGACGATCATTATTGTCAGGTTGCCTTTGTTTTCAGCAAAACGTGACCCAAAACAAAGTAAAAAAAACAGGCAAAAGGTCAGAATAAATGGGCTAAAAAGGTCTATCAGAGGCAAGGCAAAAGGCAGAGTCAAAAGTCCAAAGCAGTAATCAAAAACACAAGCGAGTAATACAAAGACTTGGCATAGCAATGAAAAAAACATTAACACTTCGCAAATCATTAAAACTCGGGAGACTGGGAGAGGGAGGTGAGACCGGGGAGCAGACGCGACAATTATCACAAAATAATCAATTTCAGGGTGATTCAAAACCCCTCCACATCAGGTGTCCTGTGTCACCCTATTTGGATTTTTTTTCATTATCCCTTAGATAACAGCGCAGCGAAATTTAGACTTTAACAAGAGCACCTGTACTCCCACTCATCCATGCAATTATTCTGAAATTACCACTCTGTACAACCGTGGTGAGCAGAAAAGCATCTCAGAAAGCACAATCAAACAGATCTGATGAGTTTTTAAGTCATATTTGCATTTTTTTCTCATAAGTGTCCAAGCTGAGGTTTTCTGATCAGAAATGAATACAACAGGCTTTATTTATCAAACTAGTTACTAATGAATTCATTCATAAATCATTCCCAGGAGAATTTAAAAAAAAAGGAAGATGGTGTTCATGAAAATTTCATTTGCTCAGAAAAATCTTTTGTGTCAATTTGAGTATACGTCTGAACTGATCGCTTTTAATTCATACACTTGTCAATGACTTACTGCTATTTGATATTCGGCTGGCGCTGTCAAGTTTAAATAATGACCATTTCTGACATTAGGATGAAAGTAATGGCGCCCTGTTTGTCTGTGCTAGCTGAAACTCTGCAGTGGCTGAGCTGCGTTACTGAAGGGTCTAAAGAGATTCAGCTTTGGACATTTGTCTGTGTGACTAGTCGTAAAAAAAAAAAGCTGTGCTCAGAAAGCACTTGGTAATTTACAGGTGATTGGTATTCATCAATATACACACAAGTAATAACAAACTTTTTTGTAAATCTGGTGTAAATGTCGGTTTGGCCTTTGGAAACCCCACTCATACAATGCCGTATTTATATCCATGTCACCCATGTGTCTACTGAACCTCGGTTATTATACTGAATTCAATGCTGGAAAGCAAACTGGATCCATGAATACCTTGTGCTGCTGTGTTTCATAACCACAGCTTTATATGCATGCTTGCACAGTAGAGCGTTCAAGGGCAAAGCACTGACGAGAGAATAAAGAACATTTAGAACAGCATGCGTGGTTTCTTTCCATACCTTTCACTTATGTGAGTCAGAAAAAAAGCAAAATACTAGAGCGTCTGTCCGAGCTCAGTGTTTTGTAGCTTTTCGAAACCATTGTACAGTAAAAAGACGAGAGAGAGAGAGAGAGAGAGAGAGAGAGAGAAAGGTTCAGACACAAACACTAAGTGTACATGCAAACTGTGTCTTTTTAATTCAGTCGTTTTTGTTATCTTTTTTTTCATTGATTACCAGTCACTTTCATATCCTGGCATTGAAACTATTAAAGCCAGGAATACTTTCCTCAAAGTGCAAAATGAAAACAATGTCATGCTCTCTGATCTCCTACGGTTCACTGATTGTTAGCATCATTAGCTGCCGTACTTTTACTTTAACACGCTATGCAACACGGCAAAACATCAGGTGAGGCCGTAAAAGCAGACTGCATTTCATATGTTAGAGAGAGTTGACAGTTCTCATGTTTTGCATAGAAATGTGTAAAATGCCTCCATTATTAGGATGAAGAAAACTTAATGAAACTAAAGAATGTTTCATTTTCAATCACTTGTTTTTGCATTTTTGACATTTAGCAACTTTATCTATCATGTTTTGATCCGTTTGGTGGTTATTTATGTCAGTTATTATATAACCAGTTATTATCTCACTATTCTATATGGCGAATTCAAATGGGGTCGTATTTACCATGTTCTTGAGAGAAGTCCATATGAACACCCACCTCTCATGGTATTCACGACTTCATAAGTAGGGATGGGTATCGAGAACTGGTTCCAATTTGGAACCGTTTCTTTTTGCTGCGAAGAACCGGAATCGTACACCTCCAATTCCTCTAACGATTCTTCCAGACTTTTGGTGTGGTGCGAAATGACGTCGCATGCCGCCACTTGGAATCCACACGATGGAGCGGAGGAAGGAGAAGAAGGACGATCTTTCTGCAGTGTGCAACCAATGCAAAGCCATCGTCACCTCTAAGAATGGTAACGCTTAAGCATTTAAGCTGTCAACACGGCATTACATTTAAAGATTGCTATGTGTTCGCTTCGTGGTCCCCACAGTCACAGGCAACTTTAACTACGGTGCCTTAACCTACAGGCATGTCTTCTGAAACATAAACAACTATGTAGTACATTTGTTTCATTTATTTTATAAGACGACATGCAGGGTGGAAGCGATAACTCCTCTGAGGCGGCAATCGTGTCATGTCCAGAAAAACGAAACCTGAAGAAAGATTTGTTAAAAGGATGCCTTATCTGATATTTGGTTGAAATATTTCAGTTGCATTTATATCAATATTTTCTAATGGTGCCTTATTTGTAATTGTTATATAATCCCATGTTATATCCTTTTAAGAAAAGGAGCATTAGTAAGATTAACATGTTCAAGTGTTAAGACGATGGCCTGGTTTTGTGGTAATGTGCCTGTGTGCTTGTTACTACAGTGTTATAAGAAATTAATTTTAATTTATTGTTCATTTATTCATTTATTGTTCATATCACACTACAGCTAATAAAACAGTTGCTTTGGATGATGAAAACTGCTTAGGACTTACTGTTTTAATAAATGTGTAGTTAACCAGGTCTAATTACCTGTCCACAAAATTATAATCAGTGATAAATTAATATTTTATTATTTTACAGTGACTAGGAATTGATAAGGGAATCAATAAAGAACCGGATCGATAAGAGCAATCGATGTTGGCACCTGTTCTGAAGCCTGAAAGACTTTTCAGAAATGGTGGAGGCCATGAAAATAAATTTTCTCTCTTTTTTTTGGTGGATGGCAAATATAGATATAAAATCTGAACATATTTAAATTTTAATCATATAGATTTATTTACGTCTTTGCATTTCCTCGTTATTCGTTAACTTGCTGAATTGTTAACATTAGCCTGAGCGAGTTGCCGCACTGCTGCTCATCTAATAGGCGCGCAGTTCAATAGATCATTTCTGGTTTGGAGAATTGGTATTTATGGGTGCGGTTCAGATGGTTGGCGACTGCAGAATGAATCACCGTATACTAATGTTCTTCACACTACCCAAGACAAAGGATATGCTTGCTGGCTATTGATTTCCGCAGTCAATGGTCCCCTCAATGGTTTTTTTTTTTTTCAGTGTTATTTTTAGCTTGTTTCCATTTACCTGCTCTGACGCAATCATGGTGAAGGATTACACGGCGGATATGAATATTCATGAGCTGTCACCCTTATTAGGGTGGATCTTACCGAAGGGGTGTTTACGTATATGTAAATATTTGCTCTGCCTATAAAAGACCTGTGAAGAAACAGCATTAGGAAAGGAAGGAAGTTGCACAGTGTTTGGCGAGTACACACTAGGGGTTATGAGCTGACAGAAGAACGTCATTAGTGTACCTTTACTTTTATGTTGCTTTACATAACATCTCTGCCAGGCCAGTTCTGATTGGCTTGAAGGACTTTCAGTGCATTGTAATCGAACTAGTAATGTAGAACTGATGACCGAAGGTCTGGTTGGCTTCCTATTTACCAAAGATGGCTGAAAATATATTTCAAATTAAATTAATTTCCCAGAACAATGTCATTAACTCTGCAGGCACCTTCTTATGCAGTGTTTTATACAGTATAAGTATTCATCCCCATTGATCTTTTTCCTCATTTTGCAATAATAAGAACCTGGAACTGAAATAGACCTATTTTGAATTCTACAGCATGTCATTGGATCTACACAAAACAGTGATATTATTGGAGGGGAACTCTGATCGACATGATCGACAGCTCACATGGGTGAAACCGTCCAGAGGACAGAAAAGAGAGGACAAAAAAAAAAAAAAAAAAGCCATACGATTTGGCTAAAAGGCATGCTGGAGACTCAGCAGAAATGTAGAAAAAAAGGTTCTTTGATATTATGGGCCCACAAATTGAGCTTTTTGTCCTTGGCATAAAGTGATATGTTTGGCAGTAAAACAACACTGGGAACCCATTCCATGTGATGAAGCATGGTGTTGTTTAGCATCAATTTTTTTGTAACGCTTTTCATCAGTAGGAACTGGGAAACTAGTTAAGGGAAATATGGATGGAGCCAAATACAGAGCAGCGCTAGGGGAAAAGAAATCTGTTCTAGTCTGCAAGGAACTTGAGACTGGTGCAGAGCTTCACCTTTCAGTGCAAAAATGACTCTAACTCTATACTAATATAATAAGTCTACACTGGAGTGGATTAAAACCAGAATGGACTAAAATGGCCCCACCAAAGCCCAGACCACAATCTGATTTAAAAATGTGAGGCTGTTCACCAATGGGAGCAGATTGTGAGCAGTTTTGCCAAGAAAAATTGGCAAAAAATATCAATTTCTGTGCTCACAAAGCTGATCGGGACATATCCCAGAAGTCTTGCAGCTGTAAGTTCAGTCAAAAGTGGCTCCACAGGAGGTGGAGCAACAAACAAATGTCTGTTTTTTGCTTGATTAAGTTTATATAGTTTATTATATTTTATATAAGTTTATATATATATATTTTTACTGCATAAAATAATAGAAATAGTGTAAAGTTAAATCCATTCAAATTCCAGGTTGTAATATTTTCAAAACGTGATGAAGTTTATGTGGGATGAATGATTAAATCAACACCTTCTGACCAATCAGAATCCAGACAGCCACCCAACAGCACACACAGTGGTAAAACCGCGCCTACTCATTTCAGCAAGGCCTGACCAAAAGGAAAATATCATGGACTTGATGGAATAAAGACGATCCATGGGATGAATTCTTCACGCTCGCTCGGCAACACAGAAGACAACACTTGAATGATCGTATGTCAGTTTAATGAGCTTTAAAAGTTTGAGAGATGTTATTTTCAGGACAGTGAGGAGGCGGAATGTGGAAACTGGATAAAATATTAATATTACAAACATGGCCTACTTTTCACTGTTGGCTTTGGCAAGTCTCCTTCCCCCACCACCCCGTTTATGCCCGTTGAGAATGCGCATTTGTATCTTCATGGTCTGCGCCATGTGTTATGTAACTTTTTGATTTTTGGGGAGGAATGTTTGAGGCTTGCAGGGGGTAAAATGAACAGGCAGTGCTTTCATTTGTTTTCAGATGGGCTATCAGAACCTCCCTGTGGACATGAACTATTTGCAGTCACTCTATGTATCTCTAATCTATTTGCATCGACCTCCGTCATGCAGCATGTGGTCCAATGGGATTTCTCCTGGAGGTCACCGGATTTGGAATAAAGGCACAATGCCACAGATTTCTTAAGTCAGGTCGAAAGAGTAGAGAGGGCCGGGCAGGAAATATGTGTGGCATTTGCTCTTAAACCAGAGAGAATTCTGGGTTGAACTTGAAGCCTTTGGTGTACATTCCTGACTCCCATAAGTACATGCTTTTCCTGGCTTTTTATCTATTTGCGTAAACTTATTGAATAACTCATGGTAGTTAATGAATAGCAAGCTAGGAGGGTAAGGATTGTTAAGGCAAAAATTATTTCTTTCTTTTCAATATTTTTTATTTTTATATGTGCCAAATATTTTGTCTGTCTATCAGTCTATCTAGCTAGCTTCTTAGAGTACAGTTACTGCATAATTCACTGTATTTAGTGAACGATAGCCTAATAGGTTAATTATTAACTGTTTGTTTGTTTGTTTGTTTGTTTGTTCCGAATTATGGTAGATAGTGAAGAACGAGCTAGGATTGTTAACCAATCAACTGGTGAGAAATGACTTTGGAACAACAATATAATGAAATAAACAACATTAAATGAGGAAAAAAAGAAACCAAGACGACAAGACAATATAAGACACCAATGGAACAGCAAAAATAAATAAATAAATAAAATACACTACACCCAAAAAAATCAAATAAATAAATGCTCCCATTGTTCCCAATGTTTTATGTTTTTAATGCAAAAATGTATAATGTTTGGTTTAGGGAGTCCTGGAGGAACCTCCATGCGCAGTAGACTGATTTCTGCCCTTAAATCTGTTGAACACATGAGTGGTGTATAATGGAAACAGTCATGCTTTTTTTTGTAGGCCTTGTGGGCTGACAAGCTTGTAAGTGGCATTACGTATACCAGTGTTACATCACAGTCACACTTCCTCTCAACTAAACCACAGCGCCGAGCTCTTGAGGGTAGAGAATCTTTGAACGCCCGGCTAATAAGATTCCAATTATAGGCACATCATTTGGAAAATGTCACCACTCAGGTTCCATTTCCTGGCCAGGCCTCGAAGGAACAAAATCCTGATGGATGGCTTTAATTTCGTCTTACCTTACCTCCTTTCAATCAACGGAGTGATTTAGCTTTTCTGTCGCAGTGTTCCTTTTGACCTAGAAACTTAACACAAGAGCAGGAAAAAAAAAAATAACTGTTACATACTGTAACGTTTCAGGAAATTAGTAATATGAGTTCAAATTAGCCTGCTATAAAAACGCTATTTGGAATAGGTCGATTAATATGTGATGTCATACTTGTGAGAAACAGGTCAACATCAATACCTTGGATGGACTGTAAATATAACCGAAAGTGATACTTTGAACTGGGACTGTACGGCGTTTAATATCCAAGCTCGCTGAATATGTTATTAGAATGGTTAGTAAGTATTCAGCAGATTAGAAGAAAGTTCTTGTCGAGTCTCAGTGGGTCTTCTAAAGGTTCTCCAGTTTCCTCCCACCTCCCATAATTATCCTGCCAGATGTAATTCTACAAGTCAAAACAGCTTGGGTCAGAGGAGAATGGCTAGAAAGGTTCAAGCAGACAGGAAGGCTTTGTTAACTCAAATAGCAACTCTTTACGACCGTGGTTAACAGAAAAGCATGACTGTGAATCCGTGCCCATTCCTGTTCTTCTGTTCTTCTGTTCTTCCTGATTCCTGTTCTTGGCCGAGAGGTGTGGATCCCGATGTGGTCTTCTGCTGTTAAAGTCCATCCTTCCTCAATGTTCATTATGTTGTGTGTTTTGAGATGCTTTTCTGCTCACCGTAGATGAAAAGAGTGGTTATTACAGTTACTGTAGCCTTCGAATAAGTGTCATTTCAAATAAGTCTTCCCATTATCCTCTGACCTCTCTCATCAACAAGGAATTTCCACCAATGGAACTGCTGTGCAACTGGATGATTTTTGCTTTTTCGCACCATTTTTTGTAAACTGTTGGGCATGAAACTCTGAGATCTCAAGCCAACGACGATCTGGACACAGTCAAAGTCACTGAGGTGACACTTTGTCCCCGTACTGTTGTTGGCAATTTTTCTCCATTCTGATGCTCGATTATTTAACTGAAGCTCCTGACCTACATCTTCATGAAATTATGCATTAACCTGCATGACTAGTTAACTGCACAAATGAAAAGCACTTCAATCAGGCTAATTTCTTCATTTTTTTTTTTCTACAATAGGTTTCGCCAGGTCACGTTCATCCTACACCTCCTGAATCCTGACCTAAAAAGCTTCACTTTGTCTGGAAACATACAAACCTGTCCCTACACTACACAATCTCCAATGTGTATCAATGGCATGAAGAAACGTGTATAATATAAGCGTCTTGTTCGAATTAAGTTTTTTGGATCACTCTCTTCGCTCAGTTTTCCTACATTTCAGTTTCCATTTGGTTCTTTTTAGTGGGATTACACAGTCCATGATTGTTGTGGTTTGGTACCGTCCCAGTCCTCCCCTCCAAAAAACCTTGGCTGACCCTCCGGCGCTGGAAATATCTCGCAACGAAGTATGCTGTGTGTTCAGCAAACACCATCTGCAGCTTTGGGAATGCGGCCGTCTCGGGGGAGTGTATGATCACCCACAGGGAGATTTATGTGATGGTGTTATGTGATCAGGAGCTTGTGCAGCTCCACTAACTTCCACATGCATGAATGTTCTCTTAGGATAGTGCCACGGTGCACATGCATTCACTTTTCTTTCATGGAAAACACTTTTTCATTTACCTGAAACATAATCCCTTTTAGTGTGATATCATTCCACCTAGTGATCAAATCTAAGTACTGCATGGTGCCATGGTGAGTCCATTAATCTTTAAGATCAGGGGTGTCAAAGTCATTTAAGCTACCGTTCCACATATTCAAAACGACTGTTTTACTTGTTTTGCAGTGCCTTGCATAATTATTCATCTCCTTGAAGTTTGTCACATTTATATAGTGTTAAACTCGGGATTGAAATGGGCCTTTCTGGGATTATATGACCATTTTTTTTATATACATAAAATGAAGAATTACATCATTACAGGTGATACATTTTGTGAGATTAGCTGAGTTTACAGCTCCATTCGCCCCCTAGTGGAATAAGAGAGACTAGCTTATTGTGTTTCCAATTTTCATGTTACAGCGCACAAGGCAATTTTTATTCAGAACATATATTTGGTAGGCTGGATTAAAACCTTTTACCAGACTGGTCTCGGCTCACTAGCCGTGTCTTATTTGACACTCTCGATTTAGCATGACTGGGAAAGTGTTCCCCAGGCCAGTCCGGATGAAGGACAGAACGATTAACATATGTTAATCATATGAGTCATGGGTTTGGATTAGCATTCCGTTTAGTGCTCGTTATGAATTGCCTCTCTCTGCAAATACAGAGAAACTGAAATCAGACCCGTTATTCAATGTCCATCTGTCCTCGGAGGCTGAGCGTGCCAGTCCTGCCCACGCTGAGAGCTGGTGACTAGCCATGCCACCTAACTGACTGCCAGACTGAGAGACACTTTTCTCTTTCACCGCCTCTTTCACGTGTAAATGTCAAAGGACACGGTGAAGTACCACGCCAGGAGGTCCATTCATGAAAAGAGCGATTCACCTGCTGCTGAACGAGTGCAGTGATGACAGATCAATTTAGTCGGGTTAGTTCTGATATTGATTCGATACTGGAATCTTTATGGTAACCATGGTAACTGAGTCGCCTCTCTTCAAAACGGATGTCGCTAGGTTATTCTTTAAAGGAAAAATTCACCCTGATGCACATTATGTATGTTTATAGTAGAATATTGCTGATGTGTTAAGTGATTCTGGTGGTTGATTGGTGCTGTATTTTCATTATTTCTGTAAGAAATTAGTGGTTGTGTGTGACTCTGGAGTCACATGTCATTGCTGGTGCAGTTACAATAAGCAAAAGAAAAAAAGAAACACTTCACCAATTTCAAACATAAGTAACAAATATCAGGTTTCGATAAAAACAAGAGCTTCTTTTCTGGCCATTTTCCACTGACGTTTAATGTCATATGTATAAGATAGTCAGCGTAGAAGCACCAGTGGAGACACTGGTGCAAATATTGGCCTCAAAGACCCAGAATGCAATGCAGCTACACCACTCCGCTAGGTTAGTTAGGGGTCTATGAGATGATGATGGTCCTGACAGTGGTATTAGAGTGAAAGCTGAAGGTTCGGAAACTAAACTGCTTGAGCATAGTATACAGATAAGGAAGACAGAGAGCTGGGCAGACTTAAGGACTAAAGTGCCGCTGCATCACACTCTTTAGGTACAGATGAAGTGAGGAGTATATCCCATTGGCACTACTATCAGCATGGCATTGTGGGTAATCTAGGAAAGCGTAAACAAAACCAAATTGACCAACATGTTGAACGAAGTTAAAAACTCAGGACATATACAGCATTGTTCATGATAAGGATTAATAATAAGGGTTAAGTTGATTAGGGTGTTTTTTTCCCCCTTTGAGGCAAATGGTGTCACCAGATTGGAAAATCAACAAATCCAATCCAGTACCAATCTAGAGTATTGACCTGGTCTGTAAATCCGTCATACCGATTAGAGGGTGTTACTTTTTAATGATCCTGCTCGGGCCATTTTTCTAATCACAGGGTCAGAGTGTTTTGACCTTTGACCCTTCCTTGGTCACTGTGAAGCATCTCGGAAAGCCGTCCATGAGCCCCAGGCCTCTTCACATCCTTTTGTGAGGGAAGTAGCAACGGTGTAATACATCTCCTCCCACTCCGTCTGTGTGTGCACTGTGTGGACGCCAGCTCTGGCTGAATATGAGGCCCTGTCTACCACACACACAGACTCTCTCTCTCTCTCTCTCTCTATATATATATATATATATACACATACATACACACACATGCATGCGCACACACACACACACACACACACACACACACACTCTCCAGGTGGCCAGTTTTAGCAAGAGCATGGTAAACTTGCCTGCTGCCAGATTCAACAAGCTGTTAATTCTTCATTCTTCTCCTAGTCTTGCACTTGCAGAGCAATAAAGCTCCAGTTTCAATGAAATACAAAACGTCTCACCAATCCAGCATGAAGACTGGTTTGTAACCACCTCTTTAGAACCAGACAACAATTACAATGGAAATAAATATTCAAATATTACACATTTTATATGTTTGTAGCTACATTTAATCTATTTGAATAAGGGCGTGTGTCCCCCAGATGTGTGTTTTTTGTCAGTGCCCATGTCCTCATTTACAGAGCACTTTACTAAGTATTATTGTTTGCTAGTTTATTGTTGCTAGGTTAAAAAACCACCAAAAAAACAACTTCCAGTACTTTGCATTCCTTCATGATGAACGTCAAGTGTCTGTTCACTTTAGAAAGGTTAGCTAAAAAATAAGTCCCGCCCCTTCTTGATTTTGATTGGTCGGTGAGAGAGAGAGGTGACATGGATGAGCTCGGCGGTGTTCCAGAAAAATGTAAAAAATTTAATAGCGGAAAAAAAGCTGTTTTTTCCCGCTGAGAATAATGAGTGCTTTAAACTCTCAGACTTTGATCTTGTTTTGTTGTTTTAATGCCATTTTCATAATAAAGTCTAACAAAAATTCCAACAATTAACAAGATTCTGAGAAATTCTTCTGTAATAATCTTCCAAGTGGGGATGGAAAAGAATGAAATGTTACGAACGCAAGTCATCTATTAGCAGATTTTTTGGTTTTGAACAAAGGAAATGTCATTGTAAGAGTAAAAAAAAAAAAAAACAGTCGTTTAAAAACAGACACGCTTCATGCATTCCCACTCTAGTCAGGCTTGTTTATAAGGTCTCACATGACATCATTGTGAAAAGGGCGGGGCTTAAAGAAGCCTTCAAACTTGCTAAGTTTCAGATACAATGGAAGTCATGAGTGGACAAAAACAAAAGAAGTCAAATAAATATTTTTACTCTTGGGTTGTGCAATTAATCCCAGAAATCTGAAAATCTTCCATTAACGTCTGCTGTTAGCATATAAGTTAACGACACCCTCACACACACACACAATATACACTCTAGCTGGCAAGTTTTAGCAAGAGCTTGGTATGTTTACTTGGCGCCAGATGCTAAATCCAGAAAACGCAAATGCAGGAAGATTTCGAACTCCTCATGCTATTCCTAGTCTGGTGCATTGAAACTACTGTTCATTCATTCAAAGTACAAACCGTCTCGACGTTCCAGCAAGGAAATTTGTTCCTAACCACCTTCCATTTTGTTTCCTGTAGAACCTGCAAATGATAGGTTGTAGCCGTGGTCAGCAATTGCCACAACCTTGTGTCTTATAATGGACCGGCTATAAAAAGCAAGCCACTAGCAAGCTCACGCTATGACCTAAATCAACCCAGACTGTACTCAGCTTCAACCGCCATTCATCTCAACCCGTCTCTCTCTCTTTCTCTCTAAAACCCACACCGCAAATGAGCCCAAACCGTCTTTACTGCCTTCTCCGAGACATGCATCGTAGACCATCTATTTTTGGCATCATGCTAAAAAAAAAAAAAAAAAAAAAAAAAAGCAAACACGAATGAGTCCGGCTCCTGGGGCACTGGGTTCAGCTGACTCGCATGTGATTGCACCAGATTGGTCTGACATTTCGTGATTATAGCCTCATCTGCTTGCCTGGTCACGAATTAAATCCATGCCAAGCTCCTGTTTGGCTGACCTGACATTTAGTCATTCATTAATACATATACAGTACTAGTCGTATCTGGGATGCTTCGATTCCGTGTGCCAGTTATGAGGTCTATAAATACCGTTTGCTCTTTTCACGAACGCTCTCGCTTTTCAGCTTTGCAACTTGACTCCTGAACGCTCTTCCCTTCATCTCCAGATTAGTTCCAGAGTTTTTTTGTTTTTTTTTAAACAGCCAGAGGTCTTTCATTAGCTTGTTTCCATACCAGCTGTGTCAGTTTCTCCTGCTTGGGCTTTTATGTGAAGACATCGCTAATCTAGTTTCCAAATTAAACTCGGTAACAGCGGCCAATTCCATGAGTCAATCCAGTAATTCAGTTTTTTATTTTTTTTTTATTTTTAGTGTTTTGTTGAAGAAAATCAAAATCTGTGTGTTTCAAAATACACACAATTTTCCTTGCTTTTCATGACCTAAACAGTTGCTTAGGGCATTAAATAATTTTATAATTTGTTGTTTATTTATATTATATCTGTTGCTTGTTTCTCTTATGCTATATACATATTCGTTCTGAAAAATAGGTATAATTTATTTATATAAAATTTGATTTGAATGTATAAAATTAATTGCATTTTTCGATTAATTAATTGTATACGCATATTTTTTTATTGATATTATATATGTTGCTTGTTTATATTAAATATAATGCTTATTTTTTATCACATCCATCACCTAAACTTGATAAATAATCTAAATAAATGACAATACAAATTGACTCTGATTAATACAATTCATAATTCATAAAAAGATTCCAAAACATCCTGGCCTTTTGATTCAATTCGACTCCTTTGTGGATCTAATGAGTTGAATCGTTTATAGAAGCGATGAGGAATTTGAATTTCAGCATCAAACAAAGCATCTCATTGATCTATTGCCAGAAGCGTCCTTTCTTTTTTTTTTTTTGCTCCTCTAAACACGTTTAAGTGGTGGATTTTGATTTAATTCCTGGGTAACCGACTGAAGGACGTAGGAGTCAAGTTGGCTTCGGTTAGGGATTGGGATGCAACCACGCTTTTCCTAAAAGCAAATGTGTCATCAGCTTAGTCTTGGAAGTTAACTTCACCATATTTCCATAGAACGTAGTTCAAGTGTCTCGAAACACTCTGAATCATCAGAAATGTTAGATATTGAACATATTTCCTTGATTTTTATTTTATTTTATTTTATTTTTTTGTAGCCTAGTTTTTTTCTGTGCTTGTGGATTAACTAAGCAGGAAAGTTCTTTGAAGCCCACAGCCTCCTTTTTAGCCTTTGTTTCTAAAACCTAATCAAATTAACGAGGATGTAAGCTGATAATGACGCAACGCGTGCAGGATGTGAGCAGACTGGCACGTCATGACCGACAATGATCAGGATCAGAAGTAACTAAGCAGAGGAAGAGCACGTATCAGCTTTACAGTAATGAGTGTGTGATGGTCATAAACCTCAGACTGAGTGTATTGTCTGCGTATCGTCCGGTTCCTAACAATCATTGTCTCTAGCGTAATCTCAAGAGAAAATATCTTCATTATAGCTGAATCCATCTAATCTAATTTACTGTATATAAGAGTTAAATAGAGATTTACTATCAAAAGCCAGCTAAAGTAGTGTGTTCAGGATTTAAATTGTGTGTGTGTGTGTGTCTGAGTGCGTGTGTGTGATCCCATCCTCTGAAAATCTGCTCTCACACTCTGCTGAAGTTTAAAGCGGATTTAACTCTCTGGCAAGTGAAGGTGTTGACTAGCTGCTGTTTCTGTAAAACGGATGGCAGCTGCTTTTTTTTTTTTCATCAGCTGAAAAAAAAAAAAAACTGTCAGAAATCTGTTTTTGTAACAAGAAAGATGAGCCTAGTATGGAATAGGTTTCATGCCAGTGTCAGTGCCGGCGCTGTTGAATTTGGAAACTTCACACTTGCTAGTTAATGAATCGTGTTGATTAGGCATCAGGGATGTTTGTGATGCAAGTAGATAAATGAGCTGTAAAGAATTTCCGCATTAGTGCATTCTGCACGTTTGATCAAGTTTCCATTTTTGGATTTGGTTGCTGCAAAGTTCTTTCAAACAGGGAAAGTTTTTTTTTTTTTTTTCCCACAATGAAAACCTGTCCAGTGTGTGTGAGGAGCCCTGTGTGTGAAGCACAAGCTTATAATTATTTTCTGTGTTCTACTCTTTTTGTTTTGACTTTTACCTTTTCACAGTTAAACGCAGCTGATGGTGCACCACATTGCAGTCATCTGTTAAGCACAGGAAGTGTTTTCGAGAGAACAAACAAGGATTGTCACGCATAGGACGAATGATGTTTCTGAAACTGGACGAGCAGGTGTATTTCACAAGAAGGCATTTCCTGTGCTAATAAATACATTTTTGTACTTTAATATTATTTTCACTACACAGTAATTAAATATACTTAGACATAAAGAATACACAAAAAATATAGCTAGACACACAGTAACAATTTAGGCCACACCTCCTTCAGTGAGACTGACATGCACAAAGGCCACACCTCCTTCACTGAGAATGACAAGCACAAAGGCCACACCTCCTTCACTGAGAATGACCAGCAAAAAAGGCCACACCTCCTTCACTGAGAATGACAAGCACAAAGGCCACACCTCCTTCACTGAGAATGACCAGCACAAAGGCCACACCTCCTTCACTGAGAATGACCAGCACAAAGGCCACACCTCCTTCACTGAGAATGACAAGCAC
>JAOVYU010000036.1:2362849-2377667 GCA_025674565.1 Synodontis membranacea | reverse complement strand
ATATTCCTACTGAGCTGTTTACGTGGCCAATGGAAATGACCATTCCAGTGATATTCCAGTTTTCAGCAAACTGTTGTCTGGTTGATCTGTGTACAATGCACAGTGCAGGCAGAAGAGGAACCCGTGCCGAGAACTGCTGTAAAAAAAAAAAAAAAACACACAACTGAGACGCATATTCCCGGAGCACGGAATGCATTTCCTAGGAACGCTCGTAAATCCTCAGTTGTAATTGCATATCCCGTATGTCTTAACTGGAAAATACTTAAGTTAGGGGGAAAAAAAAGCCAAATTCAGAATATCCAAATAAGGTTTGCTGTCTGAGTATTTGTTTGTATCGTATGTAAGTCACATTTTTCTGATTTATGTCCAAGTAATATTTTGCAAAAAAATAAATAAAAAAAAAGGTTTTAGTAATTTGGAAAGTTTGCTGATGGAAGCGGTTAAATCATCCTTTATGCATGGTGTACTACAGCTTATAAACAAGTCAGGCAAACTTCACCTGAGAACTTTTTTTTTTTTTTTCCACACGTAGCACATGCTGTATAAACACTTTATTATGTTTTTGTCTTTTTTCCTCTCCCACACATTCGTATCACATAGAATTCACACAATATAACGTGGAGTTAGTTTCATGGTATAACTTGTCGAAATGTGTCTTGATACGTGATCTTTCCCTAAGGGGGGATGAGCAAATTGATGAAACGATAGTGGAAACTTCTTTAACTTTAAAAAAAAAAAAAAAAAAAGCTATTGCGCATAAATCTTGTCATGTGGCTTTTTTGTTTGGTTTTTTTTGTTTGGTTTTTTTTTTTTGGGTCACATGAATGGAAGTTTTGTGCGCATCAGCAAAGCGGCCGCTGAGATGGAAATATGTCTTCGGTCGGTTCTTGAAAAATAACCTGCAATTTAATGGGAAATAGCTTTTTTTATTATTTTATTTTAGGATCAGTCATTCTTACTTTGAAGACGTTGTTCACCGTGGAGACTCGCCGCCGCGTAGGAACGACAAGACGCTACAGTAGCTGGCGTTTGTGCAGGCCCAGCCTATAGTTTATGTCGGTTGTGCTTTCGTTCGCATGCATTAGGTGGTTAAGAAAGAACGAACGGCAGGAAGTTTGTGAAATATATGAACATGGAAGCATCTTGAACCTGAAGCACAATGCGTGCAACGTCGGGCTGCTGGGCGAAGTAGCATTAATATTGATGTGGTTGTCGTATTTAGCACAAAACAACCTTTTTTAATGGGAAAGTTAGATTTATTTTCGGTGCATTTTCACTTCATTTATTATAATTTTTTTTTTTTGGGTTTGTTTGTTTTGTGCATAAAATCTGGAAATATGGATAATCTGGACATTTTTTTTGCTGGTTCAGGTTTAACCTTAGATGCGTTTCCACATCCCCTTCTGCTTCTGTTTCAGGAATTTAGTCTGATCTGAAACTGGAGCTGTGCGTAAACACAGTGTACTGATCTAAAAAAAAAAAAAAAAAAAAAAGTTCTTTTCTTTCTACGTTTTGATTACGGTTTACAGCAGTGTTTTAAAATAGCGTCAACAGACCAATGATTGCACGTTTTGAAACTGAAAGAGTGCATCGTTCCGAATCGTGCAGAAAATCAATCAGACATTTTCTGACCAATCGGAATCGAGCGTTCAGCCGTGGTATAAAATCACTAATCCTGTAACTGATGTTCGTCAGTGAATCTGCAGTTCGTTACGACTCCTGGCTGTTTATTTTGTCTCGCTGACCTTTAGTTACGACCCTGCACGCAATTCCAGATTGTTGACACGACTTTGCGTTCATTTGTTGCCCTTTTTTATGCTCATGCTGTGTATCTGCAGGACAAATAGCATCAACCCTTCGACTTTCAACATGTTTAAATAAAGTTATCGTTACTGTATGTTTAAGGCAAAACAAACATGAAGCGAAACGGGACGGTCCGGATCTGTGGCAAAAGTTCAGAAGGTCAAATCCTTTCCATATTCCAGCTTTAAATTTCTGGGAAAATGTGAGACATGGAACAGCCTTGTGACTCTTTTTATGACTGTACAGGGGTCGAGGAAATTGTAGCACAGTAATCATTTATTGACAGTCTTTAGATGCCACTGTGTGTGTGTGTGTGTGTGTGTGTGGATGCTGTTTTGTGTCTAAATTGTGTAAGGATATCTGTAGCTATACTGTCGGTACAGCAGTGAGACGTTATTGAAATAATAGTTTATAAAAAGTCTGTTTTAGAGCCAAATCGTGTCCTTATCGTTTATTTATTTTTTTTTTCCTCTTGCACCACAGCAATGTTCCAACTATCAGGGTTGCCACGGTCATGGAAAACCTGGAAAGGTTTTGGAATTTAGAAATCATTTTTCCAGGCTCTGGAAAAGTTTTGGAATTCTTGGACAGAGAGGAAAAGTTTTGGAAATTTATTCTCGTTTCCCGCTTCGTTCCGCAGTGGGCTAACTTTGCCCCGCCCACTCGCTCGCTCACCACGCTAACTCCGCTTCCACTCCCCCCGCTCGTTCGCTCGCTCACAGTTTTGAAAAATTTCTTTAAGGTACTGGAAAAGTTTTGGAAAAGTCATGGAAATTTATTCTACCAAGGTTGGGGCAACCCTGAACTATTACTTTTTCATTTACTAAAGAGTGAAATGTCGTACTATCTATCCATTTATCGCGTCATTTATTGTTTTTGGACGCCTCCAGAGCATGTTAGTTCCTGTTCTCATTTACGACATCGAACCTGTGTCACCTGCGTTTTTTCCCCCCTATGATATATGTATATATACATGATTGAATAAACGCAGCTTGTCGATTAAGCGATTAACTGTGAAGCATAAACTCTTCTGTCCCGTTTAGGAAAGCTTACTGACTGTTACAGAGCTCTGACACTGGAGACTCCTTCTGTAAACGTTCCCTTCAAGAGAACGTCCACGTCATCAACGATACCATGTTTTTTTTTGTTTTTTTTTTAAATTCTGTTTGAATGCAAGTCCATGTTTAAGTTGTTACTATGGAACGTGAAGTGACACCTTCTGACCAATCAGAATCCAGAAGGCAGCAGCGCTGTGGTACATGTTTAACCTGGATAATGAAGGGTGTAGTAGTATGAATAGGTAGAGTTGGGTATCGTTTGAATCTTCTCGATTACGGTTCTTTTAGATTCTGTTTTGTTTCCAAAAAAAAAAAAAAAGTTTGGATAACGAAAATATCTTTGATCGGGTAAAGCTTGAAAGAATATTCACAAAGTAAATAGTGGTAGCTATAAATCTTTCAAACTGCCTTGAAGCTTGTGTCCGAAAAGAGGGGGCGCTGTTGCGTTGAAGTGTCAGGCAGTCACATAGACAGGTCCTGGCAGACAGCCATGTATGTTCTTGCATATCTGTAACCTTTGTTTGCTGTAATAAGGGATTATCATGTCCAGGAACCCATAAGCGGAACCTATTAATTCATTTATTTATTTAGCAGGTACTTGGCACGTGCCGTTTTGGATTTGGCTCTAATTTGGAAGCGAGTTTCAGTTCCCAGCCCTGCCAGTAGGGGGGGGTTGACGTTGGAACCTGATGTAATGCGTAAGTACCCTGTTCGGTTATAGCTCTGGGAGAACTCTTAAAGGTTCTGTATAGAACTCTACAGCAGAGTGTTGCCCTGTCAGAGTGTAATTATACTCTTTGTGAAAAGGTAAATTAGTACGATATACTAAAATGGTATGTCGTTTTGGTTTGCGTAGACCACATACCCTAGAAAAAATATCGGCGATAATAATACTAAGTGTTGGATCTCGTTCACTTTACTCACACTGCAGCGTTCAGCAGAATTCTGGCCTGATATTTATTCATTTATTTATTTATTCATTTATTTATTTATTTATTTATTTATTTGCAGCCATATCCGTGATGGAAACTGTCGCGTCAGCTGATCCGGGTTTGCTTTTTCCTAGAGCGACGCCGTGCGTTTACACTTTTGCGTCGGATAAAAATCAAGCCCCCATGATCATGCAATCGTTGTAGGGACCGCTCTGCTTCAGCGCTTTCATGACACCAGGACCTCTGTAAAGTTTTTTTTTTTTTGTTTTGTTTTTTTTAATGTAGGACGTTTTAGGAAATGGACCTCGTTTAATCTGCAGTGTTAAACCTGATATATATGCAGAGTTGAAAAGCGTCTCACCAAATATCTTCGTCACTGCAGTTCACATTACAGGGTTGCCACGGTGACACACAACAGCTCGGGAATATTGCTTCAGAGCGTTGTCTTTTTCTTTCTTTCTTTTTTCCTTTTTTCATTTGTCAGTCAACAATCTCATCACAATCTTTTTTTTTTTTTGTCACTTCGGCAACTTTTCGTTGTTGCACTGGAACCTTAGCTTCTTATTTTTATTTTTTTATTTTTCTTTATTTTTTGAAAACCTCACCATGATGAAACCGGGAGCGAGCACTGGGTGTATGACTCATGACATTTCTAACACGAGCGCACTTTCTTTCTACGCTATTAAAAAAAAATAAACATCTCGGAATTGTTGATAACGTGACAGTCATACATACCCATATTTGTGTCACTGTCATATATATGGGGGATTCTACAGAAACAGTGCCATTTGTTTGAATGTGATGGGGTTGAAGATTTTGCCTTAATCTGATGCTAATTCTTAACGCTAGCAGCTAGCAGGATGACACAGCATTCTTTGGCTTAGATATTGTTCCATTTTATAGCTATAAAAATTACTTTTTGATAAAACCACCTAAACTATGTGTTTTTCTCCCAACAGTGCCTGACCTATATGTTCATAAAAACATAAAATATTTGTGAGAATTGACAGAGTAGTTTACTGCTCGTCACACCGTGCTTTTTAATGATTCCAATTCCTCATAAATGATGTCACAGGATCAAACCATTATTTTATTAAATGGGGGTGGTTTCGTTACGGGGTTGAATTAAACACAGGGACTGAGAAAAATACTTAAATTTCCCTTAAATTCAATCTCTATTCCAAAGAAAATATATTATACATGGGAAGGGGTTAGCAGTGCCTAATTTTGCCAAAAAAAAAAAAAAAGGTTTATTATTATTATTTAACGTTATTAACTCAAATTTGACCATGCTGTTGGGAAGATGGACAATTGGGACAGGCAAAATTCTTCATATTCTTTGGAAAAACACAAATATAAAAGTTGAAATAAATGTCATTGTAACTTTTTTTGCTCTGCTAATTATTAAAAAAAACATAATAATTTTGAAATAATGCAGTTGAAATGTAGATTTCTGAATGTTATGAAAAGTTATAGCAGCATTACATCTTGGGACACTGAACCTACAGAAATGGCACCAAATCTGTAGAATGACCCAAATATAAACATTATTTGTCATTCACGCTGCAGCGCGACATGACTTTGTCCACTTCAGAGTCTAAGATGCATAAGAAGAGCTTTATTCTTAAAAGTAGCTGTGTTTGTGTGGATTAGACCTGGACCGACATTTACGCTTAGACACTTTTGAAATCCTGATTAACAGGGCGTTCTGGTCAGTTCCCGTCTACCTGTTCCATTTTTGTTTGTTTGTTTGTTTGTTTAGCCAATCAGAACCTTTACTCTGGTGGTTCTCGTAGCTTTTGTGTCTGGCTGTGGCTCCATAAAAATTTCACAACCCCCTCCTTCTGGGCTCGCCGTAAATCACGCTACAGCGAGGGGTGCAGGGGCGTGACTGCACTGAAAAGCCTTTGTTTAATCCGTTACTGTTGTAAACATGTCACATTGCTACGTCCGCTGCCGCTTCTACTTTATATTCAGAACTTTATCGTTTACGACAGTTTTCCATAGCAGAAATTTTCCCCCCGTGTACTGCTTCACATTGCTGCAGTAATTAGGTTTGGGGGATTTTTTTTTTTTTTTTTTTTTTTTGATTTTTTTTTTTTATTATGGGGTGTTTTTAAAAACATTTTTTTTTCTCTCTCTCTCTCCCATCCATTCTCAGTTTCAGCTTATAATGACATCGTGATAAATTCTGACTGTGGTGCATTGACGTACGTTATTGTGCTTTCACTCGTTACTCTGTTTGAGTCACACCCGGGTACAATTTTCCTTTTAAGTGCGGTTCCTTTGTGGAGGTGAGAACACTGCGTTCTTACTCCGACGCGGACCAAAATAACCGATCCGATAGCAATCCCGTGCACGTTTCCAGCTGAGCTCTTTCGCTACAAAAACCTGATTTGATCCCGATTGGACGCGAACACAAGTGCATCGTTTTTCGTCCACGGTGGCGTTTTTAAAAAAAAATTTTTCGGTGGCTCTGGGCAGTTACAGTTTCTGTACGCACTTAATAAAGGTTGCTTTACCTTTTCACATGTATTTTTTCTGACCAGTGAGCAATTGTTCTAGCTCTGTTTCTTTTTATGCAGCGAGACAAACAAACCAGACAAGATAATAAAAAGTTCGTGTTTTGATCTGATCCAGACTGACGACTGGACTGAAAAAGCGAACGTACTTCACTTTCGCCACACATAGGTGGATGCACATACACGATTGCAACGAGAGCGTCGTTGTTCAAGAAGCTGATCGTGTATCTGATCATACATGTTGATGTCCACCAGGTGGCCAAAAGGGTCCGTGTTCCTCTGGTTTCTGAGCATAACTGTAACGTTGAACGATTGTCTGCCTGACAAGCTCTTGCTTGAAAACTTTCTCCTTCGAACCTCCTGGTGTCGGCGTAATTGTCATGGTCTGCGTTTCGAATCGAAGCCCCTTTGCGTACATTCAGAAACATTTGCTAATTAAGAAAAAGAAAATCCAGTCCAGAAGACTGACATTTCAGTCTTCTGGACTGGAGGGTTTTAAAAAGTCAAACGCTGACTGTAACAGGAAGGCCATTGGTGTAGACAGCGACGGTGTAGAATAGTAGATACGCAGGTGATTTGAGACAGCGTTAGTTACTTGTTCAGATGTAGACACGGTGCCACATGGCATGACGGACTCCGCTAATCAACGCTGGATAATCCGTCATTATTGTCACCGCACTTATTGTCCAAACTTCTCAATATCAACGTTTCGAACATTTTACACCCCAAAACAAAATTAAACAAAGTCACATGTTCTCTCTCTCTCTCTCTCTCTCTCTCTCTCTCTCTCCCCCCCATACACTTTACTCTCTCACCCGTATGTGCTCTCAGGTACTGAAGTTTGGCACCGATTGATTTAACGTCAATCTCTGTAGTACCAATGTAATGCAGTCGGTACCCTGAAAAGTACCCAACCCTAGTGGTCTACTTTCTTGCCTGCACTTAAGAGCATCAGTAACAGTAAGATTAGAGCAAAAAAATAAAATAAAATAAAAATCTTAACAACCCGTCTTTTATTGTTGTTTTATTAAAGTGGGTGTATATTCGTTATTCGTTTTTAAATGCATTTGAACATTTTGTCTGTCGTTTATAAAGCCATTTGAATTGCAGTCTGAAAAAAGCATTATAAATAAAGTTTGTTTAAAAAAAGATTGTTTAATGCTTGAAGATCGATTAGAGGTGTGTGTGTGTGTATATATATATATATATATAGTACGTGGAGTGAGGTTGGTATGAATCCCTTATAGTGAAAGCTCCATTTCTGAAAGTTCAGCAATCTTGGAATTACACAGCAATCCTACTTTAATGCAAAAACGTCCTGATTTATTAGATTTATACTTCCAGTTTGGAGAGCAGGTTCGAAAACCTGTCTGGGTTTTTTTTTTTTTTTTTTTTTTTATTACCTTGTGTTAGTGTGGAGGTTCTTGACACTGTTATAGTCCAAACTTATTAAACCCTACTTCTTATTTCATACTTCAGTTATTATGTTTACTGTCTACTTATAGCAGCTCATTACCAAGCACACCACTGTTATTCCCCCCCCCCCTTGCACTTCCCCTTTTCTGTTTTTTTTTTTTTTCTTTTCTTTTTTTTCTGTGCTGTTTTCCTGCCTGCTGTCGCTGACCTGAGAATAGAATTTTCAAAGAAATATTCAAAGCATTTCCTCCCACCAGTCTGGCTCCACTCCGCTGTACGTTTTCAAAAAAATAAATTCAGTAATTTTCCGTGTGAAGTTTCCCGAGCTGGTCTGTCATATTCTGCAGCGTTCAAATGTCAGGGGTGAAAACGCAGGGCTAATCTATAACCCCTCTGTTTTCAGGTCTCACTCTTAGCCGGAGCGATCGGGGGGAAAAGAGAGAGAAAACGGAGGGAGAGGAAAAGGGGACGAGTGTGAAGCGAGCTCAGAGCTCCAGACTCCACGAGGTACACCCGCTCTCTGTCTCTCTTTCTGTCTCTCTCTGTGTCCGTCTATCTGTCTTTCTCTCTGTCTCTCTCTGTGTGTCTCTCTGTGTCTGTCTATCTGTTTCACTCTCTTTCTCTCTCTGTCTCTCTCTCACTCTCTGTCTCTTTCTATCCCTCTTTCTCGCTCTGTCCCTGTTTCTCTCTCTCTCACTCAATCTCTCTCTCTGTTTCTCTCTCAATTTCTCTCTCTCTCTCTCGCTCTCTCTCTCTCTCACTCTCTCTCTCTCACTCAATGTCTCTCTCTGTTTCTCTCTCTCTCTCTCTGTTTCTCTCTCTCTCTCTCTCTCTCTCAGTGTCTCTCTCTGTTTCTCTCTCTCTCAGTGTCTCTCTCTGTGTGTGTGTCTCTCTCTCTGTCTCTCTCTCTCTCTCTCTCTCTCTCTCTCTCTCTCTCTCTCTCTGTCTCTCTCTCTGTCTCTGCTTATGAATTTTCATGCATTATTATGAATTCAGGGCTATTCAAAACACATTAAATAAAATGCTGTCCAGTTTTGTATGAGTGTGTTTGTGGTCCAGTAGGATTGTTATACTGATGATGAGTCGTCACGCCACCCTTTGTCCTGGAGAAAGAAAGAAAAAAAAAAGCGACGCAAATATTGACCATCAAAACTATTAGTTAGATTTTAGCATTTTTTTTATAATGCACAGATAATCTGAAGAAATAGATTTAAATGAAAAAAAATCTGTTTAAATGAAAGATAAAATTCATCGATATAATTTTAATATAATCTTCCCTTAAACATTGATTTTCTGAAAATCTTTTCTTGTCCCAGAAAGCTGCACTAATCTTATCCCGGAGTTCATTTTAACACTTGATGTGAACTTCCAGTCTTTTGTTTAAAAAAAACAAAACAAAAAGCACACACACAAAGAAAAGAGTAAAATGAAAAAAAAACTTTTTCCCTCTAAGTTGCAAAAATACTCATGTTGAATTTTCATTAATTCTTATTGTAAGGACGATAAGTGTGTGGTTTTAGTTGTTGATTTTCTTTTTTCCCCTAAAGGTTTAAGATAAAAAAAAAAAGAAGAATAAATAAAAATAGCATTGATGAATCAAACTATTTTTATATAAAGGAAATGGATACGGCATTATATTAAATAGTAAGAGTCATGTTTGGCCAGTTTTTAATTTTGAATTGAAGCCATCTTGGAGAAAGATCGATGAGGAGAATCAGATTAATGCCAAACTACATCCGTCCAATTTAACTTTTTTTTTTAATTTTTTTTTTTTTTTAACATTTCGTCATGTACAGGTTCCTTTTCCTGATTTCTTTCACCACGAGAACATTTTTCCTTCACGTTTTTATTATGACTCAGAGATTCATCAGTGTAGAGATCTAGATGGCTAAATGTCTGATCAGTGGCGAGGCCAGAACTTGAACGGTTGCTGGGCCTGAGTTAAACAGGGTGGGCAAGGGTGTGTAAAAAGAAAAGGTGCATGTCTCTGTGTCTGTCTGTCAGTCTGTCTCTCACTCTTTGTCTCTTTCTTTCTCGCTCTCTCCCTGTTTTTCTCGCTCTCTGTTTCTCTCTCTCTTACTCAATCTCTCTGTCTCTCTCTCTCTCTCTCTCTCTCTCTCTCTCTCTCTCTCTCTCTTTTTCTATGGTTTGATCTAGATCTAGATGGCTAAATGTCCGATCAGTGGCGAGGCCAGAACTTGAACGGTGGATGGGCCTGAGTTAAGCAGGGTGGGCATGGGTGTGTAAAAAGAAAACGTGCATGTTCAAAGTGGCGAAAACTAACTTAAATGAATGCAGAATGTAACCAAGGAGTTAAAAGACTAATTCAGTTCGTACAAAATGCTGTCATCACAAACCACCAAATCTTACCACGGCAGATAAAAACCACACATATGAGGAACTTTTGCAAATCTATCGGCTTAACGAGAACACAGCAAAACAGCTGTGACGGAATGCGCTGAGTCACGCCTGACATTACACAGCAGCGAGATCCAGCAGCTGGACACATCACAGCTAGACAGAGAAATTAGTCATGTTTATGTGCTGCGTTTAATACGTGCCTTTGACATTTCATTTCATTAAGTCAACTAGAGCTGCATTTCCTTCTTGCTAACTCTTAGAAGCTACAGCTTAAACACGGCCTGTTGGTTCAAACTTCAGCCTGTCATTTCAGGACAAAATATTAGTTCAGAAGAAACAGTCAAATCACGTACACTAGCTAGGTGGGGGGTTTTTTTTTTCCCTTTGTTTTTTTTTTTTAAGTCATTATTACTTGCAGTGAGATTTCAAATAATTCCATTCAGGCAAGGATTTTAACAGCAGATACAGCCGGAATGTTCGTCAACCACATGGGATTTTTTTGATTTTCGCACACAAAACCATAGCAAAAGCCTTCAGATATCGACGATGACGAGATCGGCTATTGCTTTATCAAGCTTTATTTTATTAATTACAGTTAAAAATATCCTAGGCGTAAAAATATTGAAGCCGACTTTAAATAGATCAAGGAACGGTCTATATATATTTTTGAAAGAAGCGTTACTGCATTGTTCAAGTTGTAAAATTGTGCGTACCAATGCTAACTAGTATCGGCTAGGTGCGGGTGTTGGTGTTCTTATACGCTATCGAAACGCGTAGCTCTGAGACGTACTCCTGCTGGACGATGGTTAGATATCTGGGATTGGACAAAAGTACACAAGTACAGAAGATGCAAAAAAAAAAAAAAACACATTCTGGAAGATTCTGGAATAAAATAATTGTCTGAAAGTTGTTATATTGCTCAGGTTTGTTTACGAGGCTGGAAAATTGATCACATGACCATTTGTCCAGCAGCTGCCTCTGACTATATTCCTTCTTTTTATTTTTTTATTTATTTATTTTTTAATACAGCTTCCTTGTAATTTGCAGCTCACTTGTTTTAACTTGCACCCTGTAATTCCCTGAGACACGGCCGAATCTGTTGTTTGTGTCGAGTTCATGATTTGCTGAAATGAAAGGTAGGGAAGCAGGAAGAAATTACGTGGTTTTGAGGGAAAACACCACGAGGTTACGGATATTTGCCTCAGGAATTTTTTCATTATTTATTTTTTTATTTTTATTTTTTTTTGAGGTTGTGTCCAACATGGAGGGAAGCTTCAGTGGCCTGATATGACACGCTGCTGTTGACTTTAAGTTGAGTGTCGATTGAGTTTTAGCGGTAAATCTTAATCCTGTGGTAAAGCTGTTTTCCTGACTGCACAGTTATTTTTTTTTCCCCTGACGATCGCAAAGGAACACATGGTGCTTATTGAAAGGTCTGAGAAAAAGAGGCGGGAAAAAAGTAGTAACCATTCTGATGGCAGTTTTATTTTTCCCCCCAAGCATGATGTGATCAGATCTGCAAGTTTTCGCCTGTGAGCACTTCCCGAAATACAGTTTTGTTTCTTTTTTTCAATCTTAGTCTGCATTCTTAAACAAATCATAACTGACCTTTTACACAATAAGTCTTACAACTGCCCTCTTTTGGACTTCCTGTCATGATCTGAAAGAGTTTTGGTATTTAGCCAACGCTACTGTGTTTTTTGTTTTTTTTTTTTCTCTCTAAACAGCTAGCATGTTGATTAAGCTCTAATTATGTGTTAATTATGCTACGCGCTGCCACACAGTCCCGGGTATATGATATATATAGCAGAGGTCCCCAACCCCCGGTACCGGTGCGCAGATCATTTGGTACCGGGCCGCAGAGAAAAAAATTTGTGGTTAAAATTATGGTTATTTTTCTTTCATTAGTCTTCCGGATCTTATTTTGAAAAACGTCTGTTTCCGCCCTCGCCTCACTACCGCACTTGACTCTGGAACGCAATTTCACGCATCAGTGACACAAGCTAACTCTTGAAGAAAGGAGCCAAAAACAGAATTCACTGGAGAGATTTTTCGGGAAGGAACGAGCAAACGATGGGACAGCAGAAGGGCCAGAATGGGACTGCCAGCCAAAAGTAAGCTGCATTTAAATCAAAATAGCAAGATTCCTACCCGAGTTATGGGTTCATCGTAACTGGGGATGCATGCGAACCCCTGCACCTCTGCCGGTCCACAGAAACATTTTTATGCAGGAAGCCGGTCCGTGGTACAAAAAAAGGTTGGGGACTGCTGATGTATAGTACGCAGTTTGTCTCCCAGATTAACGAATGACACATTTTCACAACCGATGACACAAGTGCCTCCCAGCTTTGCACTCTCTTTAGGAGTGATTTCTTTCACCCATTCTTCCTGGCAGATTTGCTCCAGGTTCTTCCTGTTGGTTGGATGTTTCTTAATGATTCTTAATGGGATTCCAGTCTGGACTTTGCCCCTGTAGACGGTTCACTTATTTGTTTCATAACGGCTCCTGCATTGCTTTGACCTTGTGTTTGGGACGTCCTGTTAAAGGCTGAGCTTTCTTTAAAGCTTTCTTCAGTAATTAACTTATTTATCTTCACCAGGTTAAGCAGTTTTCTTCTAATATCTTGCCGTATTTTTGCTTCATCCATGCTCTCTTCACGTTTATCAAGAGGTTCTGAGATCGATACACATGCCCAGAGCATGATGCTACCACCACCATATTTCACTCTAGCTTGATGTTCATTGAGGCATGGCCTGAGTTAGGTTTGCACCACACATACTAGAACATCGATATTCATCTCGAACAAGCATCTCAGTCTTGGTCTGACTCCAAAGATCCTCAATTTCTTCACAGCTAGCATTTATTGTGTGTCCTAGGTGACCAGCTGAATGCCAAATGACAGACTGTAACATTAGAACAAAACTTTTTTTTTTAATCGATTCTGTGTACGTCTGTTGTCAAAATCACTTTAAAGGTGTACTTAGTCATTTTAGGGAAAGTTCTCAGCTAGCTGAATAAAAGTTGACAAAAACAGCAGCTCTTTTTAGTGTTAACTCTAAAGCTAGGCATGATGGGCTGCACGCCATGGTAAGAGGCGGAGCTTTCTTTCTTTCTTTTTTTTTCTTTTTTTTTTGGAAAAAATCTGAAGACGCCTCTTCGTTCCGATTGGTTGGATATTGGTGGTGGGGCTGGGCGATTACTTGAATTTTATTTTCAGTTATGACTCTGGCGTCCAACGATCACAAAACGAGATAAGACTTACGGTGGACGTGATAAAAGAATAAAGACCAATCCTTTGGGCCGCAAACCTTGCGAGGCAAAATCTAACACGGGAAAAATCAGTGCTCGGTAAATCCTTCCATCCTTTCCTGTGCCAGACGTGGTGAGGCTAACGAGCCACGACGAAGGAAACGTCCAACCTTCAAAAGCCGAATAATCCTGTTGTGTTTTATATTGTGACCAACAGAGGACTGATAAGACCTGTAACTCATCTCAAGTTTGCTAAATAATTGGTTGATTGATGAACTGAACGAGCGTGTGATGAGGCGCCGTACGGTGGTAGCGCATATCCTGTCGTCGGGTTAAATAATCTTGATCTCCAGAAGTAATAGTGATTAGGATTTTTTGCCGTAATGGAGTTGGTTGAGCCACATGATTGCTTTATTTCCCCAACCATTTTCTGAGCGTGTGGTGCCGCTGAGACTGAAGTTTGTCCTCTATTCAGATACATTATCCAAGCTGCCCAAATGTGATTTAGAAATTTTGCCAATGCATTCTTACTTAAAAATCACTGACCGCACCTTTAATTTTAGAGCTGCCTAAAGATCTCCATACGGACGTTCAGGTTTAGTGAGAGAGCAAAGAAGAGACAAAAGTGCAGGTTTATAAAAAAAAAAATAATAATAAATAGCCGGCACATTCTGGCCGTTATTTAGTTCTGCGTTTAAGGCGTATGCACAAGGTCTCGGTTTACCGATTCCATAAACAACAACTCTTCAGATTTTCCTCGTCTGCTTCGAACTCGCTTTGCAACTTTGATTCATATCAGGGAGAAAATGTCAGCCCGTCAGGAAGGAGCTTAGCAGCAGCCACGAGGCCGGGCCGAATTTCTAATTTTAGACCGCTCTTTCAGGATTTATTTTCATCTAATTCGAGTCTGCTTTTCAATAGCGCCTAGTTATTAAATTTTAATTCAGGGCAGCATTAGCATATAAATTGAAAGAAGGCTCCGTTGCAGTGCTCATTCGTTCGGATGGAATTTTAAGACCTGACATTTCTGGTTTTCTATTTATTTTTTATTTATTTATTTTTTTACTTTTTTTTTTTTTCCCCCAGCCATCTCAGTTAATGGAAAAAAAAAATGGTGGGGGAAAAATTTCCACCTTCCAATATATTTGTACGTTATTGCTTTTTTTTTTTTTTTTTTTTTTAAATTGCAGGCTGGAGACGTGAGTGCAGTAATTGCATGCAGGACCACAAAGCTTTTCTTGTGCCAGAAATAATGGAGCAACTCTACTTAATATTTCCATCTTTAGCTGTAAAAATGAGATTCTCTCTCTCTCTCTCTCTCTCTCTCGCTCTCTCACCCACTCTCATGGTAAAATTTCAGATTCCTGCTGGTGTTTCACTTCATATTCCGCTTGTGCCTCTTTTCTTAAGTGATCCTAAAAATGTGTTATGTAAGGGAGAAAAAGTTCCATCTCGCTAAGCTTGTGTGCTGCAAAT
>JAOVYU010000036.1:2284591-2304628 GCA_025674565.1 Synodontis membranacea | reverse complement strand
CACCAGACTGTGCACCCCCTTGTGGTCGGGTCTTTGTACAGCACCCGGCCTTCTCTGGATGTCTCCCATCCAAGTACAAACCAGGCCCGCCCCTGCTTAGCTTCTGAGAGCAGGCGAGATCGGGCACTCCCAGGGCAGCATGGCTGTACCCGGGACATCCTATAATGTCAATTTGTGCCATATTGAATTTTCTGTTATGTTGGATTTTATGTAAAAGAATTTAAAATTTTCACAATTTTTAACAAATTTCCTATAGATGAACTTGAACCAAACATTGAAATTGGCAGCAAAGCTGACAAACAGTATTTGCAATCATATCTCTGCAACTGATTGATGTATTGACACCAAACTTGTACAGACTCAATACCCTTTCCTGAGGACCTGAAAACAAAAACCTGGGTTGTTTGACCACTGGGAGGTGCCAAAATAATTAAAAACACATTTTGCCCAATAATTGTTGATGTGTTAGCCTTATAAAGGAATTCTTGTGTGGTTGTATGTTTGAAGAGCTCAAGGTAGGGACAAAAGTATTCTTCCATTACAGTTAATCGAAGGAAATGAGGTCATAACTTCTCATATCTTTTTAACATATCAAAAGATTATATCAATACCAGCTTTGTGTATGGATATTAGGGTGGCAGAGATCATCTTTGGAACCAGATTCACAAAAGTTTTCAGATGGATTTTTCATTTTCAGAAGTGTTCATCTGTTGCAGTCCATTGTAATCAGCGGCAAATCTGCTGAACAGGATGTGAGGTCATACCACTATCAGACAATCAGGTTACAGACAATCTTTGGTCGATTGATGTAAAACTTGCTATCAATGCTTACTGTACAGCCACGCTTTTAACGCTTGACTGCTTGGTCCCCTTATTGCTTCTTGAAGCTATTATAATAATAATAATAATAATAATAATAATAATAATAATTATTATTATTATTATTATTATTTCTACTCATAGATTGCTGTTTGCTGGCCACACACATGCTTAAAATAACAAAAGTGTTGATAATGTGGTCTGGAAAGCCAATTCAGTGCGCAGTTGATTGAACACTGGAATTTTGTGTGCTACCCAGAAATGAGGTTAGCAAATGGGTTTCGCTGTTGCCAGCTTGGATTTGCACAAAGGAAAGGCATCAGCGTCTACCGTTCTCGCCCTTCTCCCTTGCGCCATTTGATGAATGCTAGTGGACGTCACTCCAAATATGGCTGGACTGTTGCATATGAGGTGTAGCCGGAGCCTTGAGATGAGACACCCACATCACTGGGCAGCCCTGCTTTCTAGCTTTCTGCTGACGGAAGCACATTATGGTGGGAAAGTGCAACAGAAAAAAAGGGAGGAAAAAAAAAACAACAAAGCGAGCTTGTTATTAGAGCATTATGTGACCTTGTGCATAAAATAAACCGTTTAGCCACAGAGAGTTGGTGTGTGGCCAATTTGTGGCAGGTGATTTGAGTTCCTCCATTTTCACTGCACGTACTAGCCATTATATTCCCATTGGTTACGCTCATGCTAAATGAACGCTGATAATCCTAATGCTAATCCTAATTACACGCGTACATGTACAGCATTGCACACGCTACATTTGAGGCTATCAGTTTTAATTACCGACATAGCCAAACTTCAAAACTGAACACTTCAGCATCTCAAATATTGCCTTTTAACGACTTATGTTTGAGGAATTTGATCCGTCGACTAAAGCAGTTTTAGGACATTACCGGTTTGTACTCCACATATTTCTCCAGGAATAGAATCTGTTTGATAAGCAGAATATTTTGAATAACAATGGCCTGGATCCCGCAGTCGGAATTGCAGAGTTATTATTCTTTGTCTGAAATGTGATTAAGTAAAACCAACCCAATATCCCTCGCTGAATAAGAGAAAATATTTGTTGGCGGACTTCAGCCAAATTCCACTCTGCGTACGATCAAAGGCATTACACCATTTTTCCGGATCATCAAAACACACACAGGCTCCCACAGCTATGCTTTTAGGAACTGATATGCACACATTCACACCCTACGAAATTCCCCTGGACTCAAGGGATTTGGAAAGATGACTTTCCCTTTCTTAATTTCTAACATAACAGCTGACTAATGCTGCCCTGTTTGCTTATTAAGTATTTAAAAAGAAAAAAAAAACAGCTACAGTGGACATTCAAAAAATCTGTCCAGTGACTCCACTGTTTTCAAAAATCCAGCGCTAGCAGTTTTGATCTTGACAGATTTGGCATAGCTAGCAATAAGCAGTAGTGTTGCCACCTCACAGCTCCTCACAGTAACTGAGTTACTGTTTGTGCCGGGATTGGCATGTTCTCCCTGTGCCCACATGGGTTTCCTCTGGATTCTCCAGGTTCTCATGAAGTCCTAAAAGCACAAAATGAAGGTATTGGTACCGTATACTGGCTATGCCAGATTGCCTCTTGATGTGAATGTGTGTGCACATGGCAAAGGAGCAAGTACTCAGGATTAGCAATCTAGTAAAACTCTCTGTTGTATGTACATTATGCATAGTTCTTGGATGCTTTCCCACAGACACAGACATCAAATGTTTTTTTTTAGGATGCTTGTTTAAACTATTATGCATGAATAAACAACCAGTTGTTATCTTTTGTCCCTCAGGCCCACCAGATGTGGAGCAAGTGTGTGAGCCAAGTGTTCGTACCTGGAGCCCCCACAATGGCATGGAGGTTGGCCTGGTGCCACCACCATGCCCGCTGCAGGGCTGCATGTTGCAGCTGGAATTTGCACACCCACTGGTTCCCGAGTCATTGACTGTCTGGGTGACATTCTGTTCTTCAGAGGAAACGGCTCTTCCTGCGATCCACAACATTATATTGCTTTGTGTAGGCGGGCATAACCTCTCTCTGGGACCCAGCGATGTGTTCTGCGACACACCTCTGACCATCAAGCTGGACGTAAAGGAGAAGGTGTATGGTGTGCAGTTCTTCACCATGGAGCAGCACCTGGAAATCGATGCCACTTTGCTCACGTCCAAGCCTGACTGCCCTCTGTGCCAGAACTGTGACGAGTTGCGTTACAGACTCCTGCGCCAGCCATCATTTACTCACGCTCCGAAAGGCATTGATCTCAGCGACTCAGCGCGCAGATATGTCGACAGGTAAGAAGTTGTTCTTTCATTTTGCCAAAGGCATTCAGTTAATTATATATAAATTTACTGCTTATTACACAACTGTTACACTACAGGCTCTGAAAAGAAGTAGGTTGCACATTGGCTTTGCGTAAGACAGAGGTGTGTCTCCATTACTCACAATTCTGACTTTGCATTTCAGTCCACTTCTTTTTGAAGTATTGGCTTGAGTTGAGGAGCAGGATTAAGTCCAGCGTCAATGTCTGACAGCTTAATGCGACCTCAATATTTCATGCTGAAAACTGTTTTGGCTGTAAATACAGAACCTGTGAAATGCCACTGAAGGCCAATATTAAATTCATTACCATGACAGCATTAATCAATTACCGGTATCATCCTTTTAAAGTCACAGAGGAGACTGGCAAAGACAGCATCTTAATCAGAGACATTACTCATCTCGAGACTTTTTTTTTCATTAAGTTATTAATTAAATTTAAGTGAGCTTCTTTAGTCCACATCGTCTATCTCTGATTTGATTGGGTCTAAAAGCAGTGGTCCAGATGCTACTGAAAGTCTTGATACTTTCTACTCAAGAAAATGATGGGAACGTTAGAGACATAGTCTAGACGTGGGTGAGTTAAATAATCTGAACGGACCCTACAGAAAAGTATAAGTTAAGAAATATGATAAATTTCCCTGCATAAATTTTAACATAACTTTTGGACATCTCAAATTTTCATCATTGCATTTTCCACCAGAGAAATGAAAATTCCTACCATTTTTTCAGTAGCTACCGTACATTGAGGATTATAGCATTTTTTGTCACCGATCATTTCCATTCTCGACCGTCCTCTGGAATTATTTTATTTCTGGAATCATGCTTTTCTCATCTGAAGTGTTAGATGTACACTTTAAAATCACGCTCCTCCTCAGTGTTGACTGTTTCAAGATGTTTGTGATATTTGGCTGTTATAAACTCATCTGGCTCATTCGGACTCATCTTTATTGCCAAAAAAACAGATTTTCAGAACAGAATTTTATTGACTTTGGATTAAAGCTTTGGATCTGGTTGCGGCGCTCCTGAACTCCACGTTTCCCTCACACAAAAAAAAGCCTTTAAGCATCTTCACCTTTTCCTCAAAACATAGAGGCATTATCGGCCCACCCTTGTTTAATCCCCCTACTAACGCAAACCACATTTCCAGGGTGGGAGATGCTGATGGTCGCAGTATCTGGGGTGTCTCTGGATCCTCGGGTTTGCTTTCCACCCTCCTTTCTAGGAGCTGTCAGAAAGAATTTTCCACTCGGTACTCATTTTAGATATGGGTGGTTGAGCCCAGCATGCTGAGGATGAGAAGGACTCTTGGTGGGTGAAGCCGAGTCAGGTTGTAACCTGTGTTACATAATAGATGTCCATAATAATTCCAAGAAAGAGAGCAGCACCATGGAAACTTCAGTTGATCCCCAGTGCTGTCTCGTAATTGATGCACTCGGGCAAATGATACATTGAGGGAAAACCCTATAGCAGTAATTTTTCTTTCTCAGGATGTTCACAGCTTTATGGTACATCACGGATGGCTGCGCAGTCGACGTGAAATGTTGAATTTGTTTGCAACTGGGAACGTCCATTCCTCTGTGGTTTCGGGAATACGATGAGCAATTTAGCAGTGACCTGTTGAAGTTCTTTGAAATATGAACTGCTCTGTCATTGAGGTAATGATTCAATGTCAGCATCTGCAATGGTCAAAATCTAATTTCCATCCATTTTTTTTTTTTTTTTTGTGATCGGTCCAAGAAAGCCTTCATCCTTGACTTCGCTTACTAAAAACAGCAACACTGTTGTTTTCATTCGAGAACCCACACTGGATGAGATTACTCAAAATGGCTATCATTTTTTTGTTGCCCTGCTCTGACGTGCAGATGTACAGCCCTGTAATTTTTTCCAGAGCGGCATCAAATGTCCAAAGCCAATGGCTTGAAAAGTATTTTCTGTTTATCAAGTGCTATCACATTATCAATCATGCTCAAGTTCCTTTTATTTGTGTGATCCTAGAGGAGATTTTTTTTTATGGTCAGAAGAAATGCCCAGCTTATATGAAAGAGGTTTGTGTATATAAGTATACGCTTTACACACAGAGAACCATATTTTCCGTATGGAACACTCATAACAGGAAATGGCAAATCCATCTTCATCTCCATTTCCACAACAGAGTCTGTCCTGCCTTTCAAACAATGTTAAGCAGCTTCGCGCCTTCCACTCTCTCGCATGTTCTTTTTTATTTGTCTCTCAAGCATTACTCCAACCAAAGCACAGTAAGTGCTCCATTCGCTCGTGAGTCATAGGTGCAAACACATTGTACCATCACACCTAAAGCCCTGCCAGCGTCTGAACGATGGGCTGCTATCATGGTTGCGATGACTTATTATCTCATTTCAGGCCATGTCATCAGCATTTTATTTATGCTTTAAGTGCATGGACTTGTCATTAGTGCCTGTGAAATGGTCTGGCTTAAGTGACATCATTTGACACATCATCGAGCGTGCTACTCTGGAGCTGTAGAGTGTGTGACAGAAAGCCACCTCTAATAGAATACAAATAAATCTGTATGGTGCGGGTGTTGAGCAGTAGATAAAAGCTGGGGCGCTTAAAGATTTTATCACCTTCAGAGCCGTTGGAGAACTCAGAGACTGGAAAAAAATTGGGATCTACAAAGCTCTTCAAAGTAATTTTCAATTAATACAGCACATGAACATGATTTACTGTTTGCTGTTTTGATTGGCAGTTTCAGGCAACACCCAAAATATAACACTTGTGAATTGGGTAAGCGGTTTGCTGATATAGGAAAATAATCAGCAATGGGGTGGAGTGATACAGCTCAACATGAATCAGAGTTACTGTTATCCTAAAGCTGATTATTTTACTGTAACAGCATCTCCCTGAGTATTTTGTTTTTCTTACTGTATATCCTGGCAATTTGGCAACAATTAATGTTTAAAATATATTTTTTATTAAATAATGGCAAATGTTACATTTTATCTATTAGATAAAAGAGATAATGTTCTCCCAGTGGGACAGATTGAGGAAAACCACACACACTCAACCAAATCTATCCTCTTCCTTTTACTAATGTAGGCAGTGGATGGAAAAAAAAAAAAGTTCTTCTTATAGTGGTAGGTTTTGCAACAAGTGAAGGAAGTCAGCTTACGTATATATTTTCAGCTGTCTCCTTGACTATGGTGGGATTCTTCCAAGTTTCCTTTCTTATTTGTACCCAGTTTCTACCAGGTTTATATGATGGCAACTCATACCAACTAGTCAGTTTTCCAATACTGCATGCGAGCTAACACATTCTTCCTTTAACACATGAAGCCGCCATGTCTTTCTGCAGCTCATGTGATTTCGTAGGAGTGCGGAAAACCATCCTACCCATCTAGAGGCCAGTTAATGTCTCTTTTTATGGACGTCTGTCCTCGGCTGGACTTCGGAACAACGCTTGACCTTATCATCTCTGGACAACAGGCAGAATGTTTAGACAGTTGTACCACAGATGTCAGGTTAATGGTATCTTTAAGACTTTCAAAATCAAGCAGTTTTGCTTGTTTTGCCTTATCAAATGTAACAGTCCTCAAAAAAAAAAACCAAGCACAAGCACATACTGTACCTTTTACATTATGAACGGACCATGAACACCTGGCTCGGTGTTCTTGTAATTAGCATTTCTGTTAGGTAGAACCGCATGCACTTGGGGCTTTTCACCCATCAACCCACTTTGAGAAACGTCTTAGATCTTTTTGTAATGAAGTACTTGGGGAGGATGGGGGATGTTAAGGTTTAAATCAAATCCACTCTTCTAATAGAAGTTTAGCTGAGTGCATGGAGGATCATAAAATTCAAAGCCTCACCCGATGTTTGGTTTAGAGAGTGCAGTAAATGTTCTTACATGCTAATTGGTGCGAGCAGCTCTCAATGTGCATGGATCTTGAGGTGTTAAAATGCAGGTCCACAGGAGGGTTTAGTGTTTAACCAGCTCTACTACATGCAGTTCTGTTCATGAAAGTCTTGCCAATTAACTGATGAATTGAAATAAGTCTGCCAAACCAGGGTAAACATTAAACTCTGGCCTCCGAGACTGCTAATAGTGGATTAGAGTAATGGAAGTTTTACCTGATCAGTGTGTTAGTGTTGTTGATCCAATAGAGGTTCAAGAAATCATGGAAATCAAAAAAAACTTTGCATGTTAAATGTGACAAAACAGTTCTTCCTTCCTCGAGGCCCAAGGCATAGCTAACTTCTTTGGATACTATTTGAAAAATGTTTTTGTTTCCTCTCTGTCTACTGTTTTTTTTTTCGCCATTTCATTTTCTTTTTTTTTTCAAAACGTGCCAAGGATGCTTCCTCTTCATCCTGTTGTTCTTGGCAGGTAGTGTGAAGGAAACCTCATGCAGAGTGCGGTTCTTGTATGAGGAATGCTATAAAAATCCAGAGGTTTCAATACCACTCAGAGTGCTGAAGAATGAAAGAGATCCAGATACTTGGTTGATCTCACCAATCTCTAAAGGTTCCTAAAGGTCTCACCAATCTCTATGGTAAAGTTTGCTTGCTCATTGAGGCTCAAGAAGAAAGCATTAAGAGAGTGTTGTGTAAAGTAAAAATCTGTGTATTTCCAGAATGGGGCAGTCACAATGAGAGATGTGTAAATGGACACTAGCATGCTGGCATATGGTATGTTTGTTTGTTTGGTCACTCCTGTGTTAAATATCTCCAGGTTTTGGTTATCCAACATGAGTTCTTGCTTGAGTAAATGTGCCATTTGAGAAGGTGGTTCAAGTTTTCCTCTTCCTAGAGCCAAGCTGTCAAAGCTATGCTCAGATTTATCAAATGTACTTCTAGAGCAGCAGGTAAGGTTTTGTACTAGACCAACTGGTTGATCCCACAACTACCACAGAAGGGTTCTTCAGGGGTTCTTTAGAGGATCAGTGATTCTAGCTTTCTTGTGCCTGGGAATGCCTCGGTTGCTTTCAGTGATCCCCAGGAGGTACAAACTAAGGAACCTTTCAGACTGCTAGCTTGAACCCCTCTTTTAAGACTGCAATGAACTACTGGTGCAGCCTTGAGCATCCATTAATTTTATATGTTTCTATGATCGTTGAACTAGTCCATTAATAGTCCACTCATAGTTTTGTCAAATGTAGTGGCAGATAAGGATCTGTGGTAGGCCAGATTGTCCTAAGGTCAAATTACCATTCAAACAGTATAAATACTGGGTATCTCTTGGTCTAGTTCAGTACATGCAGTTACAATCATGGGGAAGACTGCTGACTTGACAGTTTTCCAGAACATGATCATCAACAACCTCCACTAGTAGATTAAATCACAAAAGGGTATTGCTGAAAAGGCTGGCTGTTTGCAAAATACTGCATCGATGCATATTAATGGAAAGTTGACTGGAAAGGAAAAGTGGGTAGGAAAAAGTGCACAAGCAACAGGGAAGAAAAAAAAGTTGATTCATGAACTTTTTGGAGAGCTTCACAGGGAGCGGACTGAAGCTGGTGTCAGTGCATCAAGAGCCACCACGCACAGAGATCTTCAGGAAAGGGGCTACAACTGTTGCATTCCTAATTTCAAGCCACTCCTGATCCAGTGACAACATCAGAAGTGTCTTACCTGGGCTAAGGAGAAAACCAACTGGACTGTTGCTCAGTGGTCCAAAGTTCTCTTTATAGATAACAGTAAATTCCTTTGGAAATCAAGGTCAATTGATTGAACTTCAGAATTCAGTGTGACGTTTCTGCACTCTGTGATGATTTGAGGTGCCATGTCATCTGCTGGTGTTGGTCCACTGTGTTCTATCAAGTCCAAAGTCAATGCAGCGTCTAGGAGATTTTAGAGCACTTCAGGCACCTATCAACTGACGAGCTTTATGAAGATACTGATTTCCTTTCTAGCCGGACTTATGTCCTACCCACGGTGCCAAAACATCTACCAAATTGTTTACTGATCATGATATTACTGTGCTTGATTGGCCAGGAAACTCGCCCGACCTGAACCTCATAGAGAATATATGGGGTATTGTGAAGAGGAAGATGAGAAACACCCGACCCCCAAAAACACAGACGAGCTGAAGGCCGCCATCAAAGCAGCCTGGGTTTCAATAATACCTCAGCAGAGCCACAAGCTGATCACCTCCATGCCATGGCGCACTGATTGAGTAATTTGAAGAAGCAAACAACCAAGTACTAACTGTATAAATAAACAGACTTTTAAGTCTTTGGACATTTCTGCATTATAAATCCTTTTTTTTGATTGATCTCAGGAAATATTCTAATAATTTGAGATACTGGATTTTTGATTTTCATGACCTATAAGCCATATTCATCACAATTAATCACAATTTTTTTTGATGAGATTAAAAAAATGTAAAAAATTAAAAAATTCTCCAACCCTTACAGAAATGTTACTAAATAATGTTCTCATAAAGTTTGTTTTCATCTTTACCAGCAGCCTTCTTAAGATGTATTCTGTTAATTATGTCTGAGAAACAGTGCTTGTATGTTTGATCATTTGCGTGTGTGCGTGCATGTGTTTCATTTTGTGAGAACAAGCTAAATGTAAGGAACACGTCATTCTAAAACGTCGATCTATATATATATTATATATATGAAAATGTGTGTGTGTGAATGTGCGTGCACACATTATGTCTTGTGAATTCTCATATTTTGTGCATTCTTGTTTGATTTTATGGGACTTTCAGTGGAGTGTGTTTTAGTGATTTTCTCTCCTTGGCCTCACACTTGGCTCGGGCACAAACGCAAACAGCCGCATAAAACTCCAGCCCTCGCCATTCATCTTAAGTGCTAATTTGAATGATTTGTTTAGCCTCTTATTAAAAGTTACTGCTTCCCTGCCCATTAGAGCAGGCACCTTATAACTGTGCTGACGGCAGCGCGAAAATCTTGGCCTTGTCTGAACCTCCCGTGTTTGCAACAGCAGCCGCCGTGCCCAAGCACTCCACTAATTTGGCCGCGTCGTTTTTGTTAATCAGCAGAGAGAAGCTTGTGTTCCCTCTGGGGAAGCCGGCCAATGCAAATACAAATAATGAGGCCTTTGTATGTTTTTTTTCCTTTCCCTTCTCTCATTCATTCTTTTATTACAAGCTGATGTGTGTGCGTCCGCCTGAATGTGTTGTTTTATAGATGCAGGACTACAGAGTTGATGTTGGAGAAGCCTTCTGTCTGTGTGTAGCTTTGTGGGTGGTTGGCATGCGTGCATTTGTTTGCGCATGTGTGTGTGTGTGTGGTTGTGTGTGTGTAGGGAGGAAAATCTGTTCTGTTCAGAAATTAATACTACTTGATGGTCTGTATATGACCTGCTATTCAATCCCAGCATGTGCCTCTGTCAATATTTCTTCTTGCCACATCCACACACACTCTCTCTGTTTCTGGCCTTCAGGATTGTTTACCTGTAGTTTTCCTTTCACGTGTTTGCAACTCCAGTCTCTCAGACTGTTGAAACACACGCAAACAACTGATGTTCAACTATGTGGCCTGGATGTTTTCTTTCCTGGTGCGTGTCTTGTTTTTTGGCCCACGTGGTGTGTATTGAGTTACTGTTTTGTGGAAACCCGGGCCGTGACTGCACGCCAGCTATTTGTTTGTGTCTGAGTGAATGCAGTGGAACGCTGAAAGAGACGTGCTTACTCGCACCAACATCAAAGTATTTGCCCACTTTGTTCAGTTCCCAGCGCAGTATCAGTTTCATTGTGGCACAGCTGCAGGGAGTAGAGGGAACCCTCTATAGCTCCGTTACTTGGTTCAGTCCATGTGGCTCGGATGTATCATATATGTCTGACTTCAGACATACTGTATGTGTCATAATATATATCTAGGAAGATGAAGTGACTAGGCCAAATTTATGCCATCTTCATAGATAGAGCATTGTTTTATTCTGCAAATGGGTATTCAACAAAGTTTTGTGAAAGTTACATAAAAATTCCTTGGCCAACATGACTAAATGGTCACAAAGTTTTAACCATTAGTGATTAGTTTACGTAGAAATAAGACAAGTTGAAGTTTTGTTTTGCAGTGGCACGTCACATTGCCATGAATGAGACTTTAAACATAATTTTTTTTACATCAAACTTTTTAAGGAAGCTATGTCATCACTTCACTAATCAGACCAATGAGACTAAGTGAAATAAAAATAATGAAAGTCTGTGAATAACGTTAAGCTACGTTAATTAAATAAATGAACATAGTTTGGATAAATGCATGTGATGTTAGATTAAAAAAACTGAAGTTGATGAACTACAGCCAGTTTTTTTAACCATCGATCGATTCTGATTCAGTATTTATTTAGCACTTGGTTTGATCCACTGAAATACTTTGCTGGGTCTGCATCCAGAGCAGTCTGATAGTTGACAACTCCTGGCATAGCAGATTTAATCAATGTGCTAGTTCTTAGCCTTTGGCATCTAATTTATTTTTTCCCCCTAAATGTCTTGTTAAAATAGTCAATAGAGACTGTCAGTTATTATACTGCTTAATAAAGTGCTTTATTATTCACCTTATTCATTCAAATAGTCACATTTTGCGGTAAAAAACGTTCCAGATCTTTTGTCTTTTGTCTTTCTTCATAATGTTTAGTATTTTGTATTAACTGAAGAGTAAATGCAAACAAAATTGTCAGTGGATTTTTTTATACATTACTTGACAACCAGTAGGATGAACACTACAGTATGTGTAGTACAAAACTAGAGGCAATAAAAAAAATTTAAGCTATAATAAGGAGGTTTAAGGTGTAATCAAGTACACATCTATACATCTAGACATCAGTGCAAGGCATCGATAGCACTAGAACAGATACTCAGGTTTATACTAGACTTAATGTACTGATAAAGTCTTCCGAAATGTAGAGGAGTGATAAACTCTTTGGCCGGGTGAACTCCGATTCCCTTGGATATCGGCTGAGCACGGGCGCTGAAGAGGGTGACTGAGTCCAAAGGAGGATGTCGTTGCCTCATTTCGGTATACAGTCATTTAAGTCTACAGAGCTCAAGATCTGTTTTAAGTGCAGTTCTTGGATCGATTCCATTCACTCCCTCCACAGCTTGCATTTCGTATCAGCAAGCATAACTGAATGCAGATGAGCTCCGAGAGGCCCGAAGTCGAAATCCATATGCACGCTAATTGTAATGCCTGGTTGGAACCCTCAAGTGATGGCTTGCGAAAGTGGAATCAAATTATGATGGTTTACAACAAAGCTGACCTAGGATTAGAGAATTACAGGCTCGTTTACTTCGGGCTCGTAATGGGATTTTGGGGTCATGAATTTTTAAGGAGGTTAAGGAGGCACTTGAGCCAACCCGAAACGCAGCCAAGAAATAAAAGTTTGTGTTGAAAAATCTTCATCAAGGGTGCATGAGGCATGAGAAACGTTAGTAGTGGTACAGTCTGTATTAGCATTTGCCTTTTTTGGGGGGTCACGAATGTTACCAAAACTTTGTGGTTGCCTTGAGCACCCTTGACTCTTTTCAGTGTTGATTCATCCTAACTCCAGCTCTATTTTGTATTTTATTTAGGGACATGGTGCATGGTGTGATGTACACCTACCAGGTTCAGACGATTTCCAAATGGGGAGATAGTGAACCGTCTCCTCCTCTATTCCACCGTCTTGGCACGCCATACTGTGGAGATGGGATCATCCAGAGGTGTGTTTACGTGACACATCTTCAGTTTCATCATTATCATCAAGCAGGAGTCCATCCAAACTTTAATGATGATCACATGCATGCTGCTTTGTATTAAAATAATATTCTCTTTTGGCCCCCAGGTCCCAAGGAGAGCATTGCGATGATAAGAACACCATAAATGGGGATGGCTGCTCAAGTCAATGTAGAAAAGAGCCATTCTTCAACTGTGTAGGTGAGTCTACAAAGGAACAAAAATCTCCCTTAGGTCCCGATGGTTCATCCTTCTAGTCCAGGAGGGTGAGGGCCAAAAAAAAAGCTTTGATATTCTGCCAGCAAATCTAGTCTGAAGCTATGTAACAACCAATTTTCATACTGATTTTAGTGCATTACTTAATTTGTGTTTATCTAGATATCTTTGGAAGCTATGAATACTATATAGCTATAACTGTTTAAAAAATGCTGAACAGGCCATGCCTACAAGGGACAAATCACTACAACAATCACTACACAGCCACAAAAGACAAACTACAAATGACACAAGTGATTTGTCACTTACTTTAGTGAATGTAGATTGTAGAAACCTGATTGTAATTAAGCAAAATGGTTAAATAACTCCTTTGCAAATGTGCCTTAAGACTTGTCCATGTCCGCACACATACTTTTGTTACTCTCCTCCAAGAATTCTCAAGCAGTGCGACATCCCCATCACGTCTGGAAGACATTTTATTCAAAAGAGCAGGCCAACAAATTCAGAACGGATGCTTTGGCACCTTGTCTGCTTCTTTGCTTTTTGCATAAAGGAGGCTTTTCCGCTCCACTATTGTCTTGGCCCAAGGAAACTTGTGTCACATCATGTCTGCAGCTCTGCACATATGGAAGTCGTGTGTGAACATTGCTTGTGAACATGAAATTAACATGTTTCATAAAAAACGGCACATATGTAGAATCACATTACACGTGATCATAGGCATAGGCAGATTTCAAGGCGTATGCCTCAGGGATTCTGATCCCAACAAGCGTGGACGCTCGAAAACACTGGCAAATATCTAAACTGGTCCTGACCTTCTGTCACCAGCCAGATGTCACCTTAATTTAGATCCCGTGGAGTTCTCATGATCTGTTCTTATGCAGCTATCACGCTACCTGTTATTTTCCTCTGTCTGCATACTTTCAGTGGAAGAATTCACATCTGTGTGGCGGCTTGAATTGTTTGTAGATTTCACATGGAAACTGGATAGATCATCTGCCCGTCCGTCTGTCTGTCGGTGTCTTCCTGACTCTGTGTCTGCCTGCCTGCCTGAACTTTGATTGCAAAATTATAAGTAAAAATCTAATCGAAAGCTTGACCAAATGACACCACCACAAGTGTTTATTTTAACTTTAACATCATTATTATTGCAAATCATTTTTTATCTCTCAGATATTTCAAGCTACCTATCCTTTACTTCATAAATCAAACTACCAATATCTGCTAACAAGTGCGTAACACCAATTTTGCCCGTATTAGCGAAACTAGCTAGCTTGACCCAGCGATTTCTGTTTAAATCAATCACACCAACATCACTAACCTGCAGTATAAAATAAAACACTGGTTTAATTCCAAGATATAATACTTTTCAAGGACTAGCTGAACTAGCTTGCACGATGAATAGACAAATAACTGGTTAGCTTAGCTAACATAAAACCAACATCAGACCAAACTAGCTATCCTTCAGTAAACTACTATATTTTAGAATTTAGACCTCTCTGCTAACAAGTGAATTATAGCTAAAACAAAAGCCATAAAGCCTAATAGTTTGTCAACATGAACTAAAACAGCTACCTTAACCATAAAAGACTTTTTATTTCTTTCTTTCTTTCTTTATTACAAAATTAGCATTCAGTATGACTAGGCAACTAGGTACAGTAGCTTAGCACTAGAGTTCAGACAAATTACCTTCTCAATTCCTAAACCAATGTAACAATGCCTGTTGACAATAGCGTTTTATTGTAACTAAAACCAAAGATATCGAGAGCAACTATACCTAGACAACTTACAAGTTAGCACAGATAACATTAACATAACTTCCTGAAAAGTATTTCGCAGACATATCAGGGTAGCTCCGCTGAGGCAAACGACAGTAAATTAAGTCTATAGCCATTTCTAGCCTCGTGCTTAGCATAAAACACAATATAATAGTTTCCAGAATTTGCTAAACTAGCCTGCACTAAGGATAACAAATGTGAACTTAGTGGCACCTTAGCCAGCTTAGCTAACATAAACATTACCTCTGCTGTAGCTAGCAGAAGTCTCAAACTCGCTACACTTTACTTTTTTTTTTTTTTTTTTTGAAGTAACATGCATTGGGTGGACATGCATTTATTGTGAAATTAAAACAAACAGCCATGTTTGCTAGCAGGCTAGCTATAAACGTTCACCAGATTAGCACTGACACAAAATGAAGAAAGTGAATCATATAACTAGCAGAGCATATTCTGACACCATGTGTGTGTTTTCTTCCTAACTGCAGTAAGCAGAGTGTGTGTGAGTGTGTGCGAGTGTGAGTGTGTGTGTGTGTGTGCGTGCCCCCTTCGGCAGCCCCACGTTTCAACATCGGCAGAGCTGGGCTGAGGGAAGCATTGGAATTCGCGTAGAGGCCAACTTGGCAGGGCACTTCTCTGTCCCCCTTACTGGAACCCCTGACTCTGGGAAGCGGGGGGAGAAAGAGAGGGATAGAAAGAGCGGGACAAAGAAGGAGGGAGTGCAAGATGAGAAGGATGCAGCGGAGGGAGGACGCAGTGGAGAAAGATTGATTGAGAGGGAGAGGATGGAGAATATGGATGTGAGTGGTAGAGAAACTGGAACAGGAGGAACAGAAGAATAAGAAACTGTAGAGCAAAAGATGGATAAGGAAGCAGGAAGACGACTGAGGAAAATGAAGTAGACTCGGGGCGTCTGGAAAAGACATCTCTCTTTCTCTCTCTTGTTCGCTCACTCTATCTGTCTGTACATCTCGCCCCATCCCTCCTGCCTCCTAAAACAATAAATAAATATGATAGGCCCCTTATCTGACAAATTTATCATATCCTGTTACTCTCGTGAATCCTTATTCTCCACCTCGGCCACCGCAGCAGGACGCTCCAAAACGTGTCTCATTTTTTTGTCATTCAAAACCAATCTGCTCTGACCTGGCACCGAGGACACGTATGTTTGCTCTCCTCTTCCTCCCATTCTTCCAGAGAGAGGAGAGGAAATGAAAAAAAAAAAAAAAAAAAGAAAGAGATGACACCAGAAAAGCTTTGTTTTTCTTTAAAAGCACCTACTGCTAATCTTTGGCAGAGATGCTTCCTTGCCTCTTTTTTCCCGTGTCGCTGGATTCAGACTCATGTTACAGACTTTCCTCCTGCTAGGAAAATCAAAACTTGCAGTGTGCAGGGAATCAAAACTTATTCAGCAGTCACAAAGTTAGTGTCTCTTACGTTTGAGGAAGTTTTATCTCACTTACTGTACACAAAGTTCAGACATTGCTGATTTTTTTATTTTATTTTTTTTAAACTACAGATCAGCAAGTAAGGCATTTATAGCTGTGCTAGACTAGCAGACGACTAACCTCCGGACAAGATTTTAAATCCTGTCTACAAAGTCTAGTTAAAATTTCAGGAAAATTGCAGTATGCTGGTTGCTTTGAGCATTCCTGAATTTTTCATCAAAGTTTGCAACTAGCAACTTATACACAAAGTATAAGCTCCTCTGTCCTGAAGACTTTCCATGTTGGAAAATGTATTGATCGTTATAAAGCACTGACACTGGAGACTCCTTCCCTAAATCTTAATTAAATGGCTCTTTAAAGAAAACTTCACCCGCAATGATTTTATTTGTTTAATGACAACACATTTTTAATCCATATATATGATTGTGATGTTAAGTCCACCATGCAAGTCTCTGTGAATGAACTGTTGCTGTCGAAAGAGCTGCTGAAAGTTGATCAACACACATGGAACCGTACTATAATCCATATTTTCTCTCCCACTTTACAGCGGTGTGGCACATTTGTGCCATTTGGACATGCGATCCTTACATGTCTTTCTGTCTCTCACAGATGAACCAAGCATATGCTACTACTATGACGGAGATGGAGTTTGTGAAGACTTTGAACGGGAGACGAGTGTAAGAGACTGTGGTCTGTACACCCCGAGTGGTTTCCTGGATCAGTGGGCCACAACAGTGGAGACATCCCATGAAGAAAGGCTCTACTGCCCAGCTGAGGTGGCATCGGGATACCCTGCGATCACCAAGGTAGAACCTGTTTTTTCACTCATACTATTGAAAGTGTTGCTCTAAAGCTCAGGGCAGGATTTTTGTAATCTTAAGGGGCTCAAGAACTTATTCCAGATTTTTTTTTCCCATTGAAAGATAAAATGGATGCAAAGTGACCTTTACTGTATGTCAGAGTAACACAAATATATTACGTACTATGAAGCCATAGAATTGTTATTTTGTGCTAAGAGTGCAAGGTGTACAAAAAGCAGAATTTTTTGGTGCAAAGTGCTGCTGGGTGATGAGCATTGGTTTGGGTTTATTGTCCTTCTTTTTTGGTCTATTTGCTTTTGTTGTCACATAATATGAACCCTATAGCATCAAATTACTTTTACATAAACCCTTTTCTTGCGATTCAAGGTGATCTCGGCATACACAGTCCTTTGTCACCATGTGCAGACGGACACTGGCATTGCTATGACGGACATTCTTTTAGGGAAATTCGTGCTTGGCAGGAAGATACATTCACTATCCTACTTACTTAAGACTTAGACTGAAGATAACATCTCCAGAGTCCAGAAGAACCTAAACCTGTCTTTCAAAATTATACACTGACCTCTGTGTGAAGCAGCCCTTCGCACAATGACCTGGCCCCATTACAGCAAAAGTCTGACTGGGTCACCTTAGCTGGAGAAGACCAAAGAGACAGATGAGGCCATTTGAACCTGAACAATACAGTGCATATGGAAGACGTCAGCCCCGTAAGCACTAGAAGGATGAATCGAGAGAATTTGGCATTTAGAGTGCTTCTGAAAAACCCCACTCATGCTTCTGTTCTCTCTTTTTTCACCAGCTGTTTCATGCAAGGTCTTCTGTCCTTTGTGGTTTATGGTACCGTGGAAATTCACTGCAGATAATTCTACCTCAGGTTCTTCCTTTAAAACAAGTGTGTATGTCAGGTCATAGTAGTCTTGGGATTTCTCTTTTTTCTTGCGTACTTCAGACTCAATTACATTCATTTTTGCAATGTAAACCTCGTCAGCCAAATCAAACCAATACTATACTGTTGTGGGTGATGAGAATTGGATATCTTGGACCATCCTTGAAAAGTTCTACTTCTGAGTGCCTTTTATATGATCTAGCCATGTTTTAGCTTTGGAATGGCATATCTTTGTCATATCTCATCATCATCATCCCATCCTGTCCTCAAACAGACAGTGCGTGAGGTCTCTTTAGAAGTAGCTGTAAACAGTAAACACATCACTGCCTTGCCCTACTTTATCTGGGACTGTTGATGATCAAGGTGCCTGCACCATCTCGTCTATGCTGAGATGCATGCTTGTCATTGTTTAGTTTTTATTGTGGTCTTCCTTCATTTGTTGCATCCCTACAATCAGAAGATTCTGTGCAGGCTTTGCTGCATCAAAGGTCGTGTTGGGCCAGCTCTCCCTACGGGGAATGAAGTTAGTTGATAGGGATCAGTCCGGATGCTTGAAAGGAACCCATGGAAGATGGAGTGAGGCGGGAAAGGACTGTGTCTCTTTCGTAGATGCCAACAGGCCTGCAGCCACGGCTGCCTTCCACCGTGAAGAACACACAGCCTTTTAGGTCAAACAAGCAGATTTTCATCGTTGTGAGAGCCATATGCGAGAACGCCCACCCACCCACCACCCACTAGTTGAAGCCCCCACCATCAGACTGTGTGTGCATCTCATACGTAGAAAGAACAGGATGTCTTTGCTGCTCTGTATTTTCTATCTGTGTGGGCCGGGCAGAAATGTTCTTGGCCTGGCTCATCTACAGCAACCTACCAGCACTTTACCGACTTTTACATGCTCGTTGTTTTGACCTGCACCTCAAAGTGAAATTGATCCTCAACTTATCCCAATTTCGACTTGCAGTATGTCAGCATTCGGTGGAGTGCATCTGGGCTGGAGCTTGGTCAAGAAAACAGCAAGCGGCAGCATGTTCGTGTTGAACGCTTCCAGAAAAATCTGCACGGCCGCTGCTTGTGAGCTGGAGAAGCCTGCTCGGCTGGTTCAATTCCCAGGCCACGCGGTGAGCGAGTCGTGTACTTGGGTATAAAAATATACAGACAGCCACCATGCAGAACAGCAGGACTGCTGGAGCTTCGGCCAAATCCAGCATTGTCCAGAGCCAAGGCTGATATCCCGTCCGCTGGTTAATGGATCTGCCCCTGTTTTTCCAAGCCTTATTTCATCAGTTTTACAGGGTTCCGATGAAAGTGGACTCTTTTTTTTAATTCAAGTCATTGCAGTTTTTCTTCACCTGTTTCAGAAGTGAGGGCTCTTTAGAAAGTCTTGTATTCCTTTGATGTGAGAGAAAGAGAAATTGTAGTACAAAGTGTTCAGTAACCATTTTACCCTGCTCAGTGTGGCGGTGGATCCAGGACCTATCCAGGTAATTCTGGGTGCATGCAGAAACATGGTGTGGATGGATGTCCACCATGTCATTTCCATCTAAGTGCAATTTAGAGCAGCCAGATCACCTTGTGGGATGTGCTGGGAGGTAGATGAAACCAGAGAACTCTCAAAACCTACATGGATACAAGGAAAATTTGCACAGTAACTGGAGCTCAGAATCAAACCCTGTATTCTGGAGCTGTGGCATGGTATGTAGCAAAGGGTGTAGCATTGTTTGCTGAGAGCTCTATGGTTCCTACTTCAAACCTGAGCTTAGGCGTATGTTTGGAGTTTCATATGATTGCCCCATGTTGTTGTAGGTTTCCTTTGCGTTCTCTGATTTCTTCCTAACTCCCATAAACTTGCCAGTTGGTAGACTGACTACTCTAAATTGTTCAATAGGTATGAAAGAATGTGTGCATGGTGTCCTGTGATAGACTGGCATTCCACCCAGGGTGTGTTTCCACCTTAAGCCCAGTGTTACCCAGATTCACCATGACCATGACCAGGATCTCATGGGGAATGGGGAATTTCGAAAATGGGGAATGGGGAAAACACGTGTATCTCTCCTGATTTCAGAGACACCATATATATA
>JAOVYU010000036.1:2258593-2271268 GCA_025674565.1 Synodontis membranacea | reverse complement strand
ATATATATATTCTACTGTTACAAAACATTTAGACATACAGTGTGTTAGTGTGTGCAGATTTTATTTTAATGTGGTCAAATAGTACAATACCAATATGTATAATATTGTTATATGAGTATAATATATGTATAATAATGTTATACATAATTGTAAAAAGTAAAAAGTTTATAAAACCAAAGGATCCACTTTTTGAATGTGATTTCGCTAGTAACTTGTATGTATCAGAAATCTTTGGTATATAAGCAGAATTTTGTACTTTCTCACACATAGTATCAGCTTCCCCATTCTTTTTGGCATTCCTGTTAAAATTCGAATAATTACGTCCAAGACTGAGAGATAATTTTCTGTTAATTTTGAGTAATACACCCTCGTATTCACTTTGAATATTGCATGTTCGTAGAAAACAGAGGGGGTGAAAACTTTTGCACCCACCTCTGTATAAAGTACATTGTGCAAAACGTAAACAGAAATGCTCCCAAAAGTGGAGCATTTTATTTTCTACTCAAAATGCTTGACTGATGACAACGCCATTTTGAACAGGAACTGCAATCTGATTGGGGGCGGGAACTGAATCAGCGATCCCTTAGGATCCAACGAAAGAGTTACAGGAATGGGCAGCTTTTACTATCGTGGGTGGGAACGGTAGACTGAAGTTTGATGAAGCTTGTGGAACAAAGAGAGCCTACGTGCATTAACATGGGAGCATATTATACACAGCAAACTGCTGGTTCTAAACTCGTTCATTCATGTTCTTTGATTTAATTTGTTGGTAGTCATTTTGGCAATAGAGTAATGACTAAATACGCAAAATATATAACATTAAAAACAAAAACAATAACTATGGAAACGCCAAAAAATTCCGTGGGAACATCTGAGATCAGACTTTCTGTTAGAAGTACAGAGTAGCTAAAGTATTTCTCAGGGAGAGGCTGGGATTGGTTGTATTTTCTGTGAGAGTATGATTATTGAAATTACCTCTGGGGCAGGTGGGATTCTTCAAATTTTCTCCAGGAGTGTCTGGAACTGCTCGAATTTTCTGTGGGAGAGATTGGAATTGGGCAAGCATTCTGTAGGAAGGCCAAGATTGGTCAAGAGTGGATGGGATTAGTTACATTTCCCGTGGGAATATCAGGGATTGGTCACATTTTCTGTGGGATGGGCCAGGATCGGTTAAGTGCGTCTGTGGGAGCAGGTGGGATTAGTCAAACTTTCTGTGGGAAGGGTCTGGGTTGGTCAAGTGTGTCTGCAGGAGCAGATGAAATTGGTAAAACGTCCAGAGGGAGTGTGTGGGATTGGTCAAATTTTCTGCAGCAGGTGGGATTGATAAGGAGCTTTTGTTTGAGTAGGTGGGATTGGTCAAATGTTCTGTAGGAGGGGCCAGGATTTGTTGAGGGTATCTGTGGGAGCTGTGGGATTAGTCAAATTGTCTGTGGGAACAGCCAGGATTGCTAAAAGTGTGTCTGTGGAAGCAGTTGGGATTGATCAAACTCTCTGTTGGAAGGGCCTGAATTGGTCAAGTGTAGCTACAGGAGCAGCTGGGATTAGTATTATTTCCGGAGAGAGTGTGTGGGATTGGTTTTCTGCACCCTGTAGGCCCTTATTCTTAAACAGTACCACTATCTATCGAACACTTTGTCAGTAGCTGAATGAATACAGTAGCTGAAGTGTTGTATGAAATATCTTTGACAAAACTGTCTCTCCTTTAAAGGCAAAGTTTCAAGCAATACCGAAGACCCTAGTCGGACTTGAATAATAATCCAAAGTTCGCAGTGTTTGCAACGCTAGCACAACTAAGCAAACTGCACAGTACCCATACATGTAATAGCAATACCCGTCTACTCTTTCGTTTTATAAGGACGTTCTTTTTGTTGACTTATACAGCTGAGTGCACAAGTTTATGGTGAAAGATTGAAACTAATGCGAATTACAGTCTAATGCCATTAACAAGCAGAATCACAGCGTATTTCGAATACATTACATTTCATACCTATGCGTGCTGCTCAACAGCTTCCTGTGAAGCAGTACTATGACCGTGAGAAAAAAACAGGACACAGGACTGTGTTGTGTGTGGCACGTATGCGTGCGGCTGTGCGAGATTGCGGCATCAGCATGGAAAGAGTGAAAGACGAGACCGACGTCAAGCTCCATCTCATCATCTTGCTTCATTAGGGAATTGCAGACTTGCTCCACTTGTGTCAAACAGGTTTCCAGGAACTCTTTTAGATCATTGTATCTGCAAAACCATCTGTTCTGTTCTCTCCACTTGTTTGTGTGTGTCAGTGCATGCGAATATGTGTGTGTGCGTGAAAGAGAGAGAGAGAGAGAGAGAGAGAGAGAGAGCCTGGGTACACCGTTGTTTTTGTTTTCTCCTTGTAAACCCTTTTCTCAGATGTTTGATGGATAACCGGTGTGGGAAACACGCTAATTCCACTTTCCCCTGGACATGCAAATGTTCGACTGCGCTGTGGTTGGGAGATTACATCTGCCGTCACATGCAGGCTTTGGCCTAATAAACTGAGCAAATTATTAATTATTTGGGCGGGGGGTGCAAAACCTTTGCACTCTGCTGTAAGAGACTTGGCATGATGATGGCGATCTAGGGAATGCTAGAGCATGTGGTGGTTTATTTGAAGGTGTACTGATGTATATCACTGCTGCTAAAAGCGAATCTAATCTTCTGCTGCATCTTAGGAAGTCAAAACATATATGTAAGAGGAAGAGCTCTGAGAGTAATTCCAGAAACATTTATTTACCATTTATGTAAGGAGTCTTCAGTGTCAGTGCTTTGTAACAGTCAGTAAGTGTTCCACCAGAAGAACTCTCGATAATGTGTCATTCATGTTGGCAAGCTGCTGTAGTATAAGAGGAATATCGCACTTACAGTAAAGATGTGCTGTTTTACTGTAGGAGAACAGGGTGGTTTCAGTTACACAGGCATTTGTTCTTTGTATCTGAAAAACTGTCATGTTTTGTTCCTTGTATCAAGTAAGAGGAAAAATTCGTACATTTTTTTTTTTGACAAAGGGTTCCTTTAAAGCCTGGGATTCAAACATGCAACCTTCTGGTGATTCTTACTCACCGAGCTTCTTAATCGCTCTTAAAGTGCATCCATAACATTAAGAAGCTAAGGAGTTTTGTTTGAGCTCTGCTTTAGCAGATGTGCTGTAGAGATGTCTGGCTTGAATTAGACACACTATCCAGCAGAGAGGAGCAGAAACCTCAACTGTAAATAAAATTAAAAAGGGAAAAAAGAAAAGGAAACTCCTTTCGCACAAACACTGTCTTTTTAATGTGACTTGTGTTTTTTCTTTTTTCTTTTTTTTTCCCTAGTTCTGCCTCCGGGTGGACATTGACCGCCAGGATCCTGGGGTTTTATATGCTTTTGTTATGGGTTTGTTTGTATGTGCATGTGTCTGTGTGTGCATTCATGGGTGCACGTACCCTCACACACACACACACACGCACACACGCAGACACGCACACAAACATTTACCTGGGCCTGTTTCCTTTTACACGAGAAAGCAGTGTTCGGCATGTACGGCTCATCCGTTAGGTGCACTAAAATGTCCCTGACAGTGGTTTGTAGCCAATAAGCCCACAGGAAACCAGCAGAAACCAAATCGGACCGAGCTGAGCAATGGGAAATCAAATAGATGCGTATGATAGATATGGGAAAGAGATGTTACATGATTCCTGCTGTTCTCCCACAGCACACACAAACACACACAATGCCTAAAGGTGGACATAATCTAATATTCTGGAGAGGATACTTCTGAACTACTGCTATTGCATGTGTATCTTCACATACCGCTTACACAAATATATGTGTACCTACATATTTATTTTTTGCCGTAAATGGCCCATAAATGCAAAACACATTAACAAAACAAAACACAACAGCTAAGCTAAAAACATGATAGCAAATTCAGAAAACCCAACAGCAATCTCTGTAAGAATTTGGAAACCCATAAGCAAAAAAAAAAAAGAAAAAAGAAAATAGCAAGATTAAATCACAATACCAGATTCAGAAACACAACAAATAATTCTGTAAAAATTCAAAAGCACAACTGAAAATTCATAAAAACAAACAAACAAACAAAAAAAAAAAAAAAAAAAAAAAGAAAGCAGCAAATCAAAAAAAATTCTGAAAATTCTGTAAAGGTTTGGAAATATGATAGCCAACCCGAACTCACGACAGTAAATTCGTAATCACAACAGCAAATTCTAGAAAAATTTGGAAACAAAAAAAAAACCCAAACAAAAACAAACATAAGAATCCAGCATGTGTGGTTACAAAACCTTGGTGTTAAAGGTTCAGTTTATAATTTGTTAGCGCCCTCTTCTGTCCATATTGTGAATACAAAATGTATACCAAATCTTTATTGCTCCGCCAAACCAACCCAATCTCTTCTGCCGAACACTACATTGTTGCCTTTCGTGGAAAAAATGTGCCACTGGGGCGGAGCTCATTTCTGGGCCTGAAAGCAGAACGTAAGCAGAAACCTGAAATAAAGAAACAAGTTAGAAGCGTTGCATAACAATATTGTGAATTAGAGTATTTTGAAATTGTATGATTATTAAAAAACTGTTTCTTTAACATTACAACATAATCTTAGTAGTAACCATTAATGCATCTTTGTAAGGCGTTTGTTAGCAATAAAAAGTTACACTTTTGAAGCCACTCTTAAAAGAAGGCCACTACTGTTTGATATCTTGCTAGTGATTTGTAAGCTGTTCAGTGCACAAGAGCACTGGGATGATAGTAAAATTCTATAATATGAAACTGCCTGTTGGCTTGTTAGCGTCACGGAGTAATCTACTCAAGCTAATTAATGTTAGCTAGCTATATGTTGCTTGGCTTGGCAAATACCATCTACTCACCATGAGAATTATAACATTTCTAGTCATTTGACAAAAACAAATATTTCCAGAGCCCACAGACACATATATAGTGCTTTTTTTTATTCCATGTTTCAAACAGACTTTTCTTCATTGGAGTTTGCTGGAAACTCAAAAACATGCAAAAACATACGTGTTTAATTCAAGACACTTCCTGTGTGCAACATTTCAGATCGGCTCCTGTCAGAAATTTAGCTTATGGCACAGCCGTAAAGATTCAGAAACCTGTTATCAGTTACCAGGGGAAAAAAAAATCCTTTGTTGGTACAAAAATACACAGCTGTCCAAATCTATGAAAACGATGATTAATGGGTGTTTTTCTGATTATGCATCTCCTTTGATATATTTCTTGGACATTATTACTGCAGTGACGTTATTCAAATTTGCGCTGCTTCTCGGACTGAAACTGTGTTTGCCCCCACCTTTTATTATGTGGCGGCTATGAGATTTGAGTTAGGTATTTATGAGCTAATGTTATGATCAACATAATTCAGAGTCTGCTGCACATAAACGATAGCAGTCTGCGATTTTGTGCTGTAAATCGTAATTTTCTGGCAAGGAGATATGAATATTAAATGCTGAACCTTTATCAGAAATTACAGAATATCAGTGGTATCCAGACTATTAGATGCATAAAATGTTTATTTTTTTTAATAAAAAAAAAAATATAAAATGGCTATAAATGTTTTCAGTCATCCATGGCGATTAATAATAATGTTTTGCAACTCATTCAAATCTCATCAAGTTTGAACAGAACTTCAAAACAAAACCACATGTCCAGGATTACCACTTTAAATAGTACTGTTTTCATACTACTAGACACAATTAAATATACATTTTGATGTAAAATGCATTGTTATAGAGAAGCAGGATGTGCTTTTTTAATTAAACAGAAGTTTTTTTTTTTTTTTTTTTTTGCTCATTTCGGATGTAACTGCACAAGTTAGTAATTTGAAAGGAATCAAGATCTCAAACCGCATAAGGTCAGTTGTGCATTCTTGCTGAAATGGTTTATGATGCATCATTACTTCATTCATGAACTGATCCTGAGTAAATGCTTTAGTCTGTTCCTGGGAAACTGGGTGACAGTTCGGAATACACTCTGGAAGAGTGGTCAGGATCAAAGCAGGGACTGTGGAGTGGCTGTGCTACTCGTTACGTTGTTATTGGTGCAATGTCTAAACAGAAAATGGTGTATCTGAATGTTATTAGGGCAGCTATATTGAACAAGCTCCACCTCTTAAAACTGGAACATACATTTGGAAGTGAGAAGGATGGTGTTAAAATTCAGCTCAAGAGTTAAATGCAAAATTCTAAATCATAAATACTGATTATACCTCCCATTTTACGAACATATAAAGATTTTTGTAACATTCGGTTAATATTTGCATTGGAACAAATGCGGGTCATGGACAGCATAGTCAAAAAACATGTGACTGGTAAAGAACAGGCAAAACATCCTTGAGACTGATCCATCAATCCATCCGTACATCCGTCCATTTTCTATGCTGCTTATCCATTGCAGGTCATGTAGGGGAGCAGGAGCCAATCCCAGTGACTTCAGGCGAGAGGTGGGGTACACCTTGGGCAGGTTGCCAATCCATCACAAGGCTTACAGAGAGACAGACAGTCATTCACACTCACATTCACACCTAAGTTCAATCTACTGTAGGCAGTTGACCTAATCCACAAGTCTTTGGACTGTTGGAGGAAATCGGAACCGTGCCGGCACGGGGAGAACATGCAAACCAGGCCAAGCTGGGGATCAAACGCAGAACTTTCTTGCTTTTTGTAATGTGCTTTGCTTGGTTTAGAGAAGATTCTTTCCTTGAGGTAGTCAAGATGATTGAGGGCCAGGCTTCTTTAAAGTTTAAAATGATATGAGGCAAGTATTCATGTATAATTGATAACAGATTTGGTGAGAGCGACTTCAGTGGTCTTTATATACAACTGTAGATATATACAATGAACTCACAGTGAACTTAAAGATAAACTGTGGGTACAACAATAAGGTGAAACTGGAAGGAGGAGGATAAATATGGAAAAGTCCAGGTTTAAGACTGCAGGCCTCCAGAGATGATTTTCACTTTGTAACCAGATGTTCGGGGCATTTTTTGAATATCAGTGTTTCAGTGGAGCAACGGAAGCCAACATTCTTTCACAATGATATCTAAACCACACGCTGACCTGTTTAGATCAAAACAGTCCGTCGTGTCTGGCTATTTGGATGGGAATGTTTGCTGGCATAATAACCAGATGTACCAGATATCTCCCACTATAAAATATGTACCACTCCAGAAATGGAACTTTTCCCTCTTTGAAGTTTAACCAAGCGACCTGCTTTGCCCTGACTTTCACGACATTTAAATAGTTATCTGATCCATCTGTAATGTAAATCACTTCCAAACTATGACATGCAGTTAGTGAGAGCATTTCAAAACATTATACCTCCCAAACAGTAGCTTTTGAGTCTTATTGTCAGTTTATGGTGGCCAACAGACAATGCATTTTTTTCACTGTTTTAGAAGATGGATACTTGTGGATATTTGAGATTTGAGAGCAGTTGTACAGTATGTAGCCTGATACAAACCATTTTAAACCACATTACACCCTAAGAAAAAAAGGCTTCCTTTTAGGAACTTAAAGGTTCTTTAATGTGTCTCTCTGGGGCAACTTTTAGAGATTCTATGTATACGTAGAGGTGCTACAGGTATTTTCTGTCAAAAAAAAGTTTGCATGGTTTAATAACTCTATTTGGAAACTAGAACCCTTAGAACCTAAGGAATAATCGTTTACCTTTTAGCACGTTTTCACCATCTGGAACACAGTACTTTATGTACTCAGTTTGGGAGAGTCTTCCACTAGTAGCGAATAACAAGTTTTGTCCATTTTTTTTTTTTTAACCCAATTTCCCTCCAGTTTAATCATCACCAATTCCTACCCACAACATGTGCTTCTCCCACACGTGAAACCAACCACTGCAACCTTTCAAAACTGCTGCCCATTCAACTTCATAGGACAGCTGACCACATTTTTGAAAAGACCATTACATGTCTCATTTTGTATACAGGATCAGATATACTGATCAGATCAATCGGGAAGAAAAACATTTCTTAGTTTCTACCCAGATACAAATACAGTCTCTTTGACTCCAACCACAGACTCTTGTTCTGCCCATGGTCTGTGGCCTCCCTGACAAGTACCATGTCCACCCTGCCAACTTCTATAGACATTGTCACAAAACAGCTTTACAGAACTCCAGATGTAAACTTAGATCTCTAATAAGCAAGCCAGGGGTAACAGTAGCAAGGAAAATCTCCCTGGGAGAACATGAGAAAGAGAACTTGAGAAGAACCAGACTGAAAACAGAACCCATCCTCTTCTGGTTGATACCAGATGGTGGGATCATTACAGTATACAGTAATATAGAGAAGGGAAACAGTACTGAATGTAGTTAAAGAATACAGACTGTATGACTTAGGAGAGTTCATAGGAAGCACAAGTCTCTGTCATATCCAAATGGGAAGCAGGAAGGTGAGTCATAGACATATCAGTTATTGGAAAGTGCAAGTCTCTACAGTGTCCAGGTGAGATCATATAGCACAGCAGCAAGAAGGATAATCAAAAGTACAGATGATGGTAGGTGGTAGGAGTGCAAATAGGGATGACGGCAGAACTAGCTATGACTGTGTAACAAAAAAGGGAACACCAGAAGGAATAACAGGTACATGGTAATCTGAGTGATTATCACTTAGAGAGGGTAGGGGCAGCATCAAAACATTCCAGTTTACCATAACTCTCTATGCCAAAGAACCCCCAAATCTCCAACTGTATCTAAGAGGATAATTATTTAGCAAAATGCCTGCACAGTTTGTCCACTGATGCATGCAAAAAAATGAAAAAAAAAAAAAAAGATACGTCAGTGGGATTCAATTTATGATCCCCCAGACATTTTGGCAAATGCTCCACGGCTGGATCAGGAAATCTAACATATTTCAAAAGCAAATCCTTACCAAGATAAAGGACACTAAAATTTACAAAAAAAAAAATTAAACCACCCATCATTTTATACTTGTGAGATTTTTAATGGTTCTCAACAGGCTACCCTTTATATAGAGCTCTGCTTTACTGTGCATTGATCCTTGGTTTTGCTTTCCTTGTTTACGCCCCTGTAGTCGGGATCTATGGTGACCATCACCTGTACAGATGGCAAGTGGAACAAACAGGTGTCCTGTGAACCAGTTGACTGTGGCCTCCCTGACAAGTACCATGTCCACCCTGCCAACTTCTACTTTCCAGAGGGTACCACCTATGGCAAAAAATGCACCTTCCAGTGCAGGGAACCTGCTCAGCTTGTGGGTGAGAAACGTCTACCAGGGCTACCGCTTAACTGGTTCATGGGAAGATGCTAGCTAGTGGAGACTCATGAGCACGGCTCAAGTGAAGAATGGCAGCACATCTTTACAAGCTTTAATCTACTAATAGTACTTTTGGGTAATACTGATAGGATAAGGGATAAGGGACTTGGTGTTAATAACTATTTGTGATCACAGGAATGGTTGATGTGGTCTGTCCTGTCCACATCATAAATGTTACACGGCTGTTTGTATTTTACTTTTCTATAGGAACTAATAACACACTGACATGTATGGAGGATGGCCTGTGGTCCTTCCCGGAGGCTTTGTGTGAGCTGCGTTGTCCTGCTCCTCCCATCATCCCCAACGCTGTATTGCAGACCAAGCGCTGTAATGAGACTGGCCTCAAAGTTGGCTCACTTTGCAAGTACAAGTGCAAGCCTGGCTACCATGCCACCAACAAGCCCAAGAGGTATCTGGCACTGTCGAACTGTTTACTTTCAGTCTAATTACCATCTCTGTCCAGACTGAAAACACTCCATAATTGATTGCTGCTACAAGGTTCCATAATGGCTAATAATAATCGGTGACTGGGGCATTTTTTATACCCAGCAAACTTGTGTGTCCACGTTTTTATCATCCCTCTTTTTTTCTTTTTTTTTTTTTTTTACCACCTGCTCTTTGTTTTTCATTAAAGGAGGGCATTTAAGATGCAGTGCACAGAAGATGGTCGATGGCTGGAGGGATCATGTGAGCCAGTGATGTGTCCTCCACCTCCGCCGGTCTTCCATGGCATGTACCATTGCACTGATGGCTTCCTATTCGACAGCATGTGCTGGCTGCAGTGCCACTCTGTCAACAGCACAGCAAAGGCATCTGCTCCTTGCAAGCAGGTCCGTCGTTTCCTTTCTTTCTCACTCACTGTGCAGTTTCTCATGGTTTCTGACAAGTCATTTTTTTAATTTGGCTGTCGAGCTAATACTATTGATCTTAAGTAATGAGGTCAGAAATCAGATCAGCTGCGGCCGTTGTCTTAATTAACCCATTCAGGGCGAAACAGTCAATGGGTGTGCTGTTATAGGGAAATAACCAGTGATGATGGGATGGTGTGATGCTCATATGAAGTGGAGCTTTACCAACCCAAAGTTGATTGTTTTTCCATAGTAGCATGGCCTGAAGTGTTTTATTCTTCTTACACCACAGGTACAGTATATGCCAATGATTATTTCTTTTTTTTACTATAGAAACACGTAACAAATCTGATCAAGCTCACTGATATTCAACACCTTCTGACCACTCAGACTCCAGCATTCAAAAGTGCTGTGGGATAAATGAGTATAAATGTTTGTCTGTCCCTGCATTTATCCATCTGGTTTAATTTAAATGAATGAGTGAAGAGCTCTGGTTTCAGAACCTAGAACAGGAATATGATTGAGTAAATGTCCTCGTTTCACACACACACACACACACACACACACGCACGCACGCATACGTACACACACGAATGGCGAACACAGGCTGCTGGATGACTGACCTTGCCAGCAACATCTCTGCAACACCCCTTTGATGTCAGATGACCTCATGGTGGAATTTGCAGCATGGCACAAACAAAATCAAGCGTTCCGCCAGATGTAATCCTGAATGTTTTCATGTACAGGTCACACGCACTGAAGCTGACGCACAAAAACATTCCGCCAGTATGATTCAATTAAGCCTCCTTTTAATTGCACGGCATTAAAACGTCTGAGACTTTTGAGTAATTTGTCCTTTAGATAAGTGATATGGTACATCTGCGGTCTCATGACATTACGCCCGTGTTGTCACGTCTCCACAGCAGGGTCCACACTCCAACATGATCCGCTGCAGGAAGGACGGAAACTGGACCGGATCTTTCCAGATCTGTCCGCAGATAAAGGGTCAGTGTGCTTTACCACAGAACCTGCATCCAGGCATCCGGCTCAGCTGCAAGAAAGGACACGCCATAGGTGGGCACTTTTATCCGAGTCACGTTGAATGAATCAGAGGCTGCTTATCCAGCCAAAAGTGGCACTGACCCTTCTGCTAATATTTGACAAATTTATTTAAATAGAGAGTAAATGTCAGAAACTAAATAAAATAAATGAATGAGCCAGAGGTGACAATCATGCAAAAAAAAAAAAAAAAAAAAACCTTTCTAAGAACGCTAAGAAGAAAGCTTAAATGGAATCAAGAATCAACACAGTGAACCCGTCCTCCTCTTTTTGATACAGAGGAACTACGCTACACAAAGCATGATTGAAATGTAATGATAATGTATGAATGAACGAACGTGGCCGGTACTGAGAGTCAAATTAACTAGAAAAAATTGCAGGACCGGCAATCAGTATTTCACAAATTAGTTACAAGTGTTAAAATACACAGACAGGTGGGAAGTTCATTAGGAAAAATGAAGGTTGGCATCTGACTTCAGATCAGTGTCAGTGGAACTACAGTGGGAAAAAAAAAGAAACTTATTTTTATCTGTGAACTCTATATCCATATTTTGAACTTCTTCCATTTAAAAGCTCCTGAACTCTTTATAAAATATAATGGTGGATCTCAAAAATTTTTTTAGTACTGTTCTGGAAGCCTGACATCAATATTGAAAATTTATTTAATGAATTTTGCTAAATATCAGGATATTTTTTATTAAAATCTGGTTGCCTCTGCCAGGAGGTTAAAACTAAACCATAGATTGATAGTTAGACAAGTAATTAATTTCATGAAGGCCATAATGAAAAAATATTGTATGTTCGGAACAGCTGATGTCCTTACTTCAGATCCGAGCTTCACTCGACTACCACTAGTAGTTATATGAGACCAAAATTAAACTTTTTATCCATATAAAGCAAATCAGTACGGCTGGAGAAAAACCTCTTGCTTGAACTTACTTCTTATAAATATTGAATAATTACATAATTACATGAATTTGACAAATGATACAGATATTTTTTAGCAATATATTATACTACCTATATATTATAGAAACATTTCAACTGACAATATGGTTGCCTCTGCCAGGAAGTTAAGACATGGCCATAAATTAATCTTAGAGATCATGGAATGGTTTAACTTTGCTAGATGTTACAGGAAGCTGAGCATTTTTAAGAAAACATCACATTTACAAACACGGTGTAGAATAAATTGTTTAAGCTCGCTCACCCATTGCCTGTTATTCATTTTACGTATTAATTTTCATAAAAGGTGCCAATATATTTAGAACTACAGGAAGTAAGACCCTTTTTTTGGCTTGAACTTCATTTTGCATTCACTCTCTTTTTCCTCTCTCTCTCTCTCTCTCTCTCTCTCTCTCTCTCTCTCTCACGCGCACACACACATAGGAGCAGAGTGTGAGCTTTCATGCAGGGACATGAACAGTGATGTGGTCATCCTGCCTGACAAC
>JAOVYU010000036.1:2209338-2220655 GCA_025674565.1 Synodontis membranacea | reverse complement strand
TGGGAGCATGATTTGGGTCATATTTATAGTTTAATTAATATAATTAATTAATTTTTTCTTTGGAAATAAGCATTTATCAGCATTTTTATGGACTCCACCAAATATTTGTGAATTTCACACATCCACGCCGGGGTCTGGAACCTAACCCCGCGAATGTGTGAGGTATTACTGTGTATATATATATATATATATGTGGCTCATAGAACATCCTGTCTGGCCTGCAGCCTTGAGAGGATTGTCAAGAAACGTCCATTCACGAACTTGGGAGAGCTTCACAAGGAGTGGACTGAAGAAGGTGTCAGTGCATGAACAGCCACCGTGCACAGACATCATCAGGAAAGGGGCTACAACTGTCACATTCCTAATTTCAAGCCACTTCTGAACCAGAGACAACGTCAGAAACGCCTTATCTGGGCTAAGGAGAAAACCAACTGGACTGTTGCTCACTTGGAAATCAAGGTTCTAGAGTCTGCAGGAAGAGTGGAGAGGCTCAGAATCCAAGGTGCTGTGAAGTCCAATGTGAAGTTTCTGCAGTCTGTGTGAACATCTATTGGTGCTGGTCCACTCTGTTTTATCAAGTCCAAAGTCAACACAGCGTCTACCAGGAGACTTTAGAACACTTCATGCTTATATCTGCTGACAAGCTTTATGGAGATTCTGATTTCCTTTTCCAGCAGGACTTAGCACTTGCCCACAGTGTCAAAACTACTACCAAATGGCTTGCTGACCATGATATCACTGTGCTTGATTTTCTAGTCAACTTGCCTGAACTGAATCCAATAGAGCATCTATGAGGTACTGTATTGTCAAGAAGAACAAGGAAGGGATAACAACCAAACCCAAAAGTACAGACAAGCTGAAGGCGGCTATGAAAGCAACCTGGGCTTCAATAACACCTCAGCAGTGCCACCGGCTGATCGCTTCCATGCCATACCACATTGATGCAGTAATCCATGGTAAAGGAGCATGAACTATAATCCATAGTCATCACAATTAAGACAAAAGAAAAAAAAAAAAAAGATTTATGTATTTCTCTTCATGTGTAATGAATATGGAATATATGAAAGTTTTAATTTTTTAATTATTAGAATATTAGAATTAGAATATTATTAGTATATTGACAGTGAGCTTCTGTAGCATTGACTGGTGAAGTATTCCACTGGTCCAAACTGAGAACTTACTGTAAAAAAAAAAAATAGAAGAGCCAATAAAAACAAGCAAAAAAAAAAAAATGTTTCTTAGTTCACTGACTCCAGTTTTCAAAACATGAATCAGCTTGGATTTTTTCAGCAGATCCTCTGCTGGGCTACAGAGAGAATTACAGAGGCCAGTTCTATTTTACTTACCCTTTCTGTTCTGATTAGTAAAATGATGACTAGCCGGCGATGAAAAAGCATGGTTAAAGATGAATGGACAGAGAAGTATGTGTTTATTCCCTTCTTGTCATAGTCACAGTAGAAGTGTTCATCGGGGAAAAAAATGCAGGAGTGGGTGGTTTTGACTTTACTACCAAAGCTTGCAAGACAAAGAAATACCACGTTCATTAACATGGGAATGCACATTTACTGCATTCATTAATTCATCTTTAGTATCTGCTTTATCCTGTCAGAGTGGTCTTATGACCACTTATGTTTATGAAACTAGAACTAATCAGTAAACTATTCACTAAGGGTTCAGGGTACACTATGTAGGATTTAGGGGGATCTATTAGCAGAAATGGAATATAGTATTCATAAGGATGCTTTCATTAGTGTATAATTATCTGCAACTGCAATTCATTGTGTTCTACATATCTACATAGTGAGCGGGTCCACCTCTATGGAGCTGCCATGTTGTGCCACTAGAGGAGCCCAGGATGGACAAACCTCTAAACAGCGCCTTCCACGTTTCATGTTTTTACAAGTGGCAGCATGAATCCGGAATGAAGCTCAGGAAGGAAGACAAAGATGAAGAAAGACCTGGGTTTACTGTTTGCTGGCACTGGCTAACAATTTTGAGAACCCAAATTTTGAAAAATGGAGGATTGTACAGTACTTATCAGGCATAGAAGAAGCAAGAGAGTGTGAATGTAAGTGCTTGGAAGTACGCTATGGGCACCTGACGGCCATCGTACACTCTTATACACGCTTGGAAAGAGAATCCTACCCAGCCACCTAGTTTCAATTGGTTTGACCAAAATATTAGGAGCATCTGGGCTTAGTATTAAAAGGTAACAGTCGTTCGGTTTCTTACCTGGACCTTCACAGGGAATGAGTTTTATGTGACTAAACTGCTTTTTAAATTTTATTGTACTCGAACTTTCTCCACTTCCTTTCTTCTCTTTATTCCTGTGTTGGATTTATCATCTTTGAATTCAAGCATTTACTCTAGAACATCTGATATTCTATGCGGTGTCTATCTTTCTCTGTCCGTCTATCTTTCTTTTCAATGGACAGGCTGTCACTGAGCTGTGGGACTCTGTGTGTGGTATAGATCGCCTCTGAATCGGTGCTACCCTTCAAACAATTGGTAGTGATAGTGATCGCTTCGGAGAACAAAGGCCGCTTTGCGTCTGGTTCAGCAGCGAGAATGTCAAAACACAAGGGAGAAGGCTGGCGAAACACCCTCATCCCCTCAGTACCCCCCATCTCCACCCCCAACACGCACACACACACACACACACACACACACACACAATCTTGCTTAACCTCTACAGTTCACCCAACCATCTCAATGTGGGAAAAGTGTGTTTGTCTGTGTCTGTGTGTTTGATTTAGTATGGAGGATGTTCTGCAGAGACACTCTGACTGTATAAAAGTATCTTGTTGGCACAGAACATGAAACAGTTTATGGGTCTCAAAGCATCAGATTCCTCAGGATCCTTCCTTATCAACCCGCCGAGCGCTTTCGCACGCAGGTTAAGACAATAACATAATACAAGTAATTCAGGAACGCAAAACTATAAATAAGAAAATTTGTGTAGATAAGTTTCGAAGAAACAGAATTTTTTTTTTTTTTTTTGCTGATAATCAAAATGTGATTGCTTAAAATGTGATTGGTAATTCAATTTGTATAGCGCTTTAAATAATGGACATTGTAACGATGCCGCTTTAAAGAAATATATTGTAGCACTTCTTGAATTTTTGGTTAAAAATAATTATTTCTTGATGATGTGGGTTGTTTATCTCTCAAAAAATTTCAATTAAAGGCTGGATTTGATTTTTTTTTTTTATAACCCTTTTTACTAATCTTTAAAAAGGGTGTCAATAATTATAGAGGACACTGTTTATTAAAAAAAAAAAAATGAACAACACATTGAAAATTTATAATGAACAGAATAGCTCTAAGGTTTGCCTCTGCTGGAATTGGTTAAATTTGCCACTGGAGTCTCCTTCCAAAAAAAAAAAAAAAAAAAAAAAATCATTACAGAGATTTTCTTATCCATTTAAGCAAAGAGTATGGATAAACAAGTCCCTGTGCAAGCTGTTACTATGGTAACGTTAACCTATTAATCAAGCACATTCATATAAACCTGCGATTTGCAGCTGCACTAGTGTCTGAGCACAGCACCATGGTAGAAATGTAAATAAAGCAGGTTTTCAAAGATTGACTTCCCTGGAATTCATCTCCAACATTCAACATTTGATTTAGGCCTTCCAAGTATTTGAAGCTGAGCCGTCGCTTGAAAGTGATCTGATAAAATGATTATTTTCCAGATGGATAGTGAATAATGGATTTTTTATTTTTTTTTACAGTATGGATAATTGTGGAGGAATACTCCTAAGGGGTGAAAAAGCACACCATGTACCTCACTGGTATGTCAAAAAGTCTCCATTCACGTTTTATGGAGTCCACCTAGATTTTGTCAATAATAGCAACTCGAATTGAATGGGTCCAATATGGTTGAAAGGGCCATCCGGTTTTATATTCAAATCCAAACGACTTTCTCTGCTTTTAGCATTTTTTTTTACTCATTCAATTGTTTCCACATCTGAGCAAACCACAGTCCAAAGTTTTTTTTTGTTTGTTTTTTTTTTTTTTTTTGCCATTTAGGATCTGTTCAGTGATTTTTGAACAACGGAGTATGTACAAGGTTACAGCAACGTGTCGTCCTCAGCAGAGCGCCAAAATCTCAAAAGAGTTCACACTGTACTACCCCGAACTGCTTTTATGCAATCATTTCTGACAAGACTAAAGCAAAACACTGCACTCGGTCATCCTTGCTAGTCAAGAATCCATCATTCAAATTGGAAAATTTTATCTCATTATGACAACATACTGTAGAGGTGAAACTATGATTATATGCCTTAGAGCTCTTATCATTTTTAAAAAATTAAACTTTTCCAGCATTGGCTCTAAGAAATAAAGCATTTAACCTTTCAAACAATAAGATTTCAATGCTGAATGATGCCATTTTGCTATAAAATATTTCAAAAGTAACAGAATTGAGGGTTTTTCAGCATAGAATTAGCAAAAACACAAAATGTGGTTAAGTTCTTCAAATGAATGATCAATGCTGTTGTCACGAGGACATTAAGGAAATTGAAATGATTTATTTTTTATTATAGTAATTCACTTAATTTTGTAAAGTGACCTTGTCAGTGAATATTACTATCACCGAAGAAAACAAAGCACATATTTTTCTTCTTCTCGTGATCTTTAGGAAATCTGGATGATGCAATTTCCTGTTGAACATGTGGCTTGTGGAATATTCCAAATATTTCATAGGGGTGAACGCGTTCAGGTAACGGGGTTCAGTGAATGACATACATGTAATATGTACATTTTTCATGAGCTTTAACAGATGACTCGTGGAAAAGGATATTTCAAGCACGAGATATTAAATGGATTCAGAAAAAAAATACTATAAGTGTTTTGATGTTTATGTGTCAGGGTAAAATGGTAACAGGGTCTCAGACTTGCACTCCTAAGACAGCATTAATTGTTGCTCATTTTAAGAACACTCGATTGTCGTTATTTCCGATCATCTCGACTGGTTTCGTTTAATAAGAACCCACTGACCAGACAAATCCTGTGTGTGTGTCCAAGTCATTGGACAAAAAAATTTATTAGCTTTTAATTAAATGTTCTTTGTATTTGGATCTTTCAGGCTTTATTGTACATGTTTGGACCTCACGCTGTACGCAACACCTCATAACTCGGGCCACGTCATGGGTCATGCCTGGTTTATCATGTTTTGTAATACCAGGAGATTAATTTTTTATCTCATTTCTTTGTGGAAGATCTATTTATGGCTGCTAAGCCGTATCAAAAGTTCAACGATGAACAGGAGGCTACATTTGTTTCTCTGGGAATGGCCAAATCATCATCTTAACGGCCATATTTTACATTTCTTTGGACGATAAGATGGCAAGAAGAGCTTTTTCCACTCACTCGATTTCACAAGGATTTTCATTGGAAAAAAAAAAAAAAAAAACCTTGCTACGGTACGTGACGGAAAATATATCTGTTTGAATGAGAACACCAGTAGCAATGCTATCTTCTACTTGATTAGAAAATGTGCCGTCAAGCAGGTTAAGAGTTTCTCGATGCCGTAACTCTTTACGCAAATGGAGATCTTATCAAAGGACAGAGAGTCTGGGGGTGCTGGCTCGTCACCGATAGCACCACTACAGACTGGTACAGTGCATCCTTGCATATCTCTCAGCATTACATGTGAACATTCCAAGTTTCATTATGGCTTCCTTTGACCTTTCGGGTTGTGCAATTAAAAGAATAAAAAAAAATATAGGAAAGTTCCCATGTGAAACATTCATTATGTGATAATTACACAATTCTTCCTGATTCTCATTTTCAAATCTTCCATCTCCAACTCCAAAGGATTCTTCAGGAATGTCCAAATGTCCAAACCATATATATATATTTTTTTCACTCAGGAAAAAATCTCATGATGTTACAGAATCAACAGAGAGACTATGGCACAATGGGGATTTTCTCAGGAAACACAACTTGTAACAAGTTGTTTGCATTACATAGTAAATACATACATACAGTATCTATACATTTTTCTGAAGCTCTTTGGGATTTCGAGAGTACCAAAACAATCTCCTTTACAGAAAAGGGTTTTATGTACAACCCCTTCAGAAACCATCCAAAGAATAAATAAATGGGGACCCGTTTACCCAAGATATTAACTGCAGCTAGCCACGAGTACACGTTGCATGCAAAGCTAAAACCAATGCGTCAGAAAATCCACTGGTTCTACTAATGGTTCATGGGCTTTCTTTCATCTCTAAGAACAACATGTCCAGCATCGAGACCTGGTAATAAAAAGGGAAAGGTGATAAAAACTAAAGGCCCTGAAGAGCACTGGGTGGAAATAAAACAGAAAACAGCACAGCAGTTGAAAATGCTCGGAAATGAGTACAGTGTGTTCTCGACTAACCGCTTATTTTCCTATTCTTTCTTGGTATTTTATTTAGATTTTTGAAGGGGATGGACGGCTGAAAGTCTGAATGTGACACCCTATAGGGTCAAACCATTCAAAAGTACATCCTGTAATCTAGAGGTCATTTTTATAGCTTCCACACGGCTAAATTATGACCTGTCTAGTTTCTCACATAAAAGAGTGGACAAGACCGAACCTACCATAATCGATGCGGAAAAACTGATGCAAAATACATCAACACAACCCACTCGCTGGCTTCTCAACTTATGCCTAATGGTCTTATGCTTTGCCAAAAAATCTGGACACGTGTGTATTTGATATCTTTAGAAAGAAAATGCTATACAACTTGCATTATAGCACAGTGCTCTTCGTACCATTTCTACTCTAACCTTAATCGCACTTAGCGATTACTCTGATAACAGGATATCATTTGTTTAACAGATGTTCCAATTAACCAGAATTAACCATGGATGGTCAATAAAGAGCCTATGTAATCTTAGACTACTAAAATCTGGACTGTATCTGAGGAGCTAGATGATAACTAGCATGTTATGACCTCGTCGTTAAGTGAAATTCTTTTACAACTAGCAGGCTGAATGCTAGCTAGCAGGAACTGATCTTGTAGCTCTGCTAAGTTCTTTAATAATCTTGTAAACAATTTAAAATCTAGAAGGTATCTAACAAGTTTTTTTTGTTATCTAGCAGGCTGGAGCTTAACTAGCAGATACATTAGGACGCTCTATAATCTTGCAAACTATTTCAATCTGGATGGAAGATAGCTAGCAGGCTTGATCCTAACAGGAAGACAACCCTGATATAATCCTGTAGCTACAGTTAGTTCTTTTATGGTGCTTATAAAGTCTTAAAATCTGGATGGTAATTAACAAATTGCTTGAGAACTAGCAGGGAACCACATTATGATCTTGGACCATTATATTAGTTTATTAGAAGGAACACTTGGGAGAAAAAAATGTAAAGAATATTACCATTTGTGGTACAGTTAAGAGCCAGAATATTTAATTGACCACTTTTGTGAAGTACACCTACTGTAGCTCTGGTGTTATCTATAAACCATCAGAACGCTAGCATTGCCTTTATCATTTGAAGCAGCATGGCTGATAATGTACCCCTTTGTACTTTCTCTATTTTATAAGTGTGTAACTCTGTATTATTTCAGTCAAGCGGAGGAATTGCGTGATTTCTAACTAGCTTGAGTGTTTACATCATACTTGGCTCCTTATTTTAGGGCTAAATGAGTACATTCTGTCACCATCTTTAGTGCTAAATGAGCTATAAATGATAATAGGTCATCGGGTTTGAATTAAAACGAAATGCCTTTTTACTGACCATGTAGCAGGATCTTGCACTCAAGACCCGCAATACCATCAATCATATCGGCAGATCAGGTGTTCCAGCGATAACAAGAGTACAGAAGGTACTTCCTTCCCTCTGTATAGTCTCTGTAAAGTCAGCCAAAGACCTGTCAATCGTAAAAGTCACATTTGTAACACAAAAGCGAGATGGATGCGTTCTCACACAGCGGACCGAGCCAATAGGCCCTGTCAGTGTCTCTGGGTTCCTGGATCGACATCCATCCCCACTCTGATCTGTCTAATTCACCGTGACTGTGTTATTCCCCATCGCAAAAGCCGGCGCTGCTGAGACCACAGTATGTTCGTGCTAATAAAAGCCAGCTGCACTTCTCCATGCTGACGGAGGAAGAGGAAGAAAAGCTCTGCTCCAAACAAATAACATGGCTGCCATGAGCGAAAACACTCCAAACAGGATGTGGCCGTCACACGCACCAGAGCAAATATTTTGCAGAGTCACACTTGCTTAGGACGGAGAGATGCAGACATAGCAGACGCTGTTTTTTCGTTTCTTTTTCAGAATTCTGTTTTCACTGTGTCTTTTCATGGCTTCTCGGTTGCCTTCGCAAAGCCTGTAATCTGTCACTTCAGACCAGTCATGCAACAATGTGTAAATAAGTAACAATTACGAAAACGTCATGATAGATTGTGACTAGCTTGCCACTGCTTTCCAATCAAAGAGGGTTTGGACAAGCTCTTCACTAAAGATGACTGGTCTCATGCAGGCACTTCTGGTAGCCTTCTTGCATCACTACACCAGCATCTACGCTTCTATCCTGAGCTTGGGTTCTGCTGTCTGAGCTGGCTGCAAAGTTTTGAACTGTTCTCCAGGTGTCCCTATGGCTGTCCTCTGGTTATTCCCTATCCTCCTGAAATTGTTCGCAGATTGTTCGTAGATTGTCTATGTTAATTGCCTCTAGTTGTGAAATTAAAGTATTAGAGACAATGCAGATACAATGGTCAATAGGCAATTATGATTTAATTGTATCTATAAACAATTTTATCGAATGAAACTTCCAATGTACTATAGGTCATAACAGGTATACAGAAGGGCATGTCTGTTGTACTGAAAGGGAGAGACATTTATTTTTGCTGCCATGGCTTGGGTCCACTTGCCACCTTAAAGAGAATTGGCACTCCAATGCAATACTATGGAATAATTTTTCCAGACAGCATTCAAATTGTAATGCAAATTCAGAAACGCAAATTCAAACATACATTTGCGGTTGCAGTCCTCTTATACATGCACATAATTCTAGACACTCCCTTGAGGGTTGTAATTTTGTGCACTCTGGGATAGACTGCGCAGACAGTCCCCAAGATTGACTCCAGATCCACCACAATAAAGTGCTAACTGGAGATAAATTATTAAACAAAGCATTTGTGATTACACTTTCTCATCCTCACAGTGCAACTCAGCCCAAAAATAAAACACATTTGCAATTCTGTTTTTTTTTGTTGTTGTTCGGCTGCTGCCGTTAGGGGTCGCCACTTCCACTTCCAGTGGATCTTTTTGTCCGCGTGTTCGATTTGGCAGAGTTTTTACGCCGGATGCCCTTCCTGAGGCAACCCTCCCATTTATCCAGGCTTGAGACCAGCACGCAGGAATACACTAGAGTGTGCACATTTGCAGTTCTGTTTGCATTTGCATTTTCAAAATCAATCAAATGCTGTCGGAGAAGGTGGGGGGTTTAAAGGTGCGCGTTTCATAGGAAGTGATGTTGGGACTAAAATGTGCAAACAGTGATGTTTTTTCCAACAGTATGTTGCCAAGTTTCTCTCTCTCTCTCTCTCTCTCTCTCTCTCTCTCTCTCTCTCTCTCTCTTTTATTTTTATGCGGACTGGAGGAATTACATATCAAAGACTTACTTATAGAGGCTATCAGGTTCCAGGCACTTAAAGATTAGCGAGTAGATGAGGGAATGAGGATGTTCTCCACTTTTCCTTCCAGGCACCACACAAGAAGAGCCCAATCCAGAGAACAGATCATCTACCAGACTCAGTACCTCTCCTGCAAAATGTGAGAGAGCAATAGAGACAGAGAGAGAGAGAGCGAGAGAGAGCAATAAAGAAAAAAAAAGAACCAAAGAATGTGAATAACAATGCCACAAAACCAACCCTGAGAAACTGAAAAACATTAAAACATTGTTAATTGTGTTGTTGTGAGTTCACCACAACATGCAGTTGACTCAACTAATCACATGCATGTACACAAAACACCACATATTTATTTCTTTTCTTTTTTTGGTACTATATTACTATATCTACATCTGTTGTAAACAGGAGCTGACCACACAGCATCTCCCGGCTGCATACAAAGGAATACTGATACACTGACAAAACACTTCCCAGCACTACCCAAGATGTGGACGGATTTTTCCAAAAGAAGCGAGCAGCGAAAAACATCTTGATTTGAGCGACTTTCCACTCTTACTAGGTAGCAGACACATATCAACGCTTTTTAACGCGTGCCAAAATACATATCAATATGGCGTGACGTGCCTGGGTTGTATGAAAGCAGGGAGCAGTTAAAATGGGTTGCAGAGGGGAGGTCTAGAGAAAACGAAAGAAAAAACAACATCAAGGGTCTGAACCAATGAATGATATAGGCACTTTCCCAGAAGGCAGTCTGTATTTAAAGAAAGCTTCCCGCACGCATACCGACACCTCAGGAATGCCCGAGCCAAGATCTCTTTTCCTAAGGTCCCAAAGCCGTTAGGGTTCTCTCTGGGGCCACCACATCTCACGGACTTTTGTATATTTTACAGACTTGACATTAATTAAATAGAAAACAATGGAACGGCAGCTTCACCTCAGACCACAACGTGACCCATGCTGACTCGTTTGAATGATAGAATGCCTTGAATTTATGCATAGTTTCCTTTCTTCCAAGAAATCCAAATATCTCATGTTCTATACGATACAATATTTCAGCCACACTCCCCCGTGAAGCCAGCGGTGAATATAAGACTCCATATGTTATATTCAGTGGAAAAAGGGTGAAGGGGTTACAAAAGGCCAAAAGCAAGAGACACATAATGCATAATCATGATACCTAATCAAGCAAGCCTTCACACTGTGTTGATTAATTTAATAAACTGCCCTGATAGTGGTTCCATTTGAAGGAGCCTCCAGTGTCAGATGTACGCAAAGCTCTATGTTTTCCGCCATGGAAAAGTCTTCCGAACAGATTCATTGAACAATCTTGGTAATGTACAGTAAGAAGATGCATTTTTTCTGGTTTTATTAACTTCACAAGAGGAAAAGGAACGAAGGAAAGGAGCTTGGTGAATACAGTAATACCTCGTGCATTCACGTTTCTGTATTCGCGGCTTGGCAGATTCGCTGAATTTTCTGTGGAGCCTAACTAATATACATTCGCGGTTGTTTTACGCATTTGCGAAAATCTCAAAAAGCCTGGCATTAACCGATAACTGTCACACACTGCCCACGTCACCGCACGCCAACCTGGAAGTAGACTCCTGAATTTCTTCACCTAAAATTAAGGCTGCCTGTTAGTTCTCCCCGTCACTAGAGGGCAGTAAACTCCTTCACTGCT
>JAOVYU010000036.1:2001651-2012468 GCA_025674565.1 Synodontis membranacea | reverse complement strand
ATATACACTGTGCTAGAAACTTTATAAATATGTATTTGTAATAAATATGTAAAAATATGTAATTATCATTAAAGTTGTTCTAAAAAAAATGATAAATGTGCTATACCGGCTATATAACATTCAGAGACATGCAGTGGTGACTGTGTAAAAGCCATACATTGTCATTTTTCTTTAAATCACTTATTTAAAAAAAAAGGATACATGTAGTGTAACCAGCTTACTAGATAACAGTAAGCTGGTAACACTACATTACATTACACTGTTACACAGTTAGCAGAAGAAAAGAAAAAACGGAACATAAAACCAGCTCTGAACACAGCAAACGTTACATTACCTTTATTTACAATTTAAAAAGAAAAAAAAGGAACTTTTCTAAGTTTTTGCTGTTTTATAAAGGATGTTGCATCAGATCGGAATGCCTTCTGGCATGACAAGTAGGTTTAACGGTAATGTAATTGGACTACATCTGACCACAGCACCACATATTGGATTTCACCGAGCTGCCACAGGAACTTGTCTTGTATTTCGGTGTTTTTATAGTGCGCTTAAACCTCTGTATAGCAACAGGCCCTTAAGGTACTGTTACAGCGGGCGAGATCTATAATTCATAGCCTGACTTTTAAATAGCAAAGACAAGAGGATGTACACGATTTCAATACACTGAGCCACCTTTTTTTTTAAAAAAAAGAGAAACTTTTTTCAATATGAAGCACTTTCGTTTAGAAGGAACTAAGCAAAAAAAAAGAAAAAAGCCACAAACTGCACAGAGCGAGACACATCTCTGACAGAGAGGCATAATTACCAGCTGCACTGTTAATGGAACGACATCGCTGACAAGGTTACAGCAGGAGAAATCAAGTTCAATAAACAAAGCTATAAAAGGAAAGCATGATATATTTGCCGTTAATTCATACGCCCTGGTTCACTGCTGTACAAAAAAAAAAAAAAGGAGGAACTATTAATGCATAGATATGCTGTTAAAGATGGCATGTAATAACTGTTACACAATATGTCTTTAATGATATATAACATCAACAAGCATCATTGTTGCTTTAAATGACCTTGAGTGCAGCCTGTCAAACATCTAGAAAGGTTCATAAGAGTGTACAAGTAATTGAGTAAATTATCTATAAATATATAATTATACATTCAAGGGACATTTATACTGTATGTACCGCAAAACAGACAAATAATTGCAATTTTTGCTGCAAGGCATTTATAACTATAACTGTGTCATTTGCACTCTACAGCATCTAATGTTATAAGCACTACTTATAATAAATCATATTCATGATTCCTAATGTGTAATAGCTATTGCTATAAGGTGTAATGCTTTATATAACGTGATATGAATATGATCTTGACAGAAAGTATTATGCCACTGCAGTTATATACTTTTTATAGATATATACTGTATATATATATATATATAGTTACTGTTGTATAACATCAGTGACTCATTTATAAAACTGTCATTACTGTGCTATTACATTTACATACATGTATATGGTTATCTAGTAGAATTTCTGTAAAAGGCTTGGCATAATATGTTGAAATATGTCAATATATCAACATACCCCCAGTACAGTAAGACGGCGGTCCACTACATCCCAGGTGACTCATCCTCTCGACCAGACCTAGCCATCTCCATTGGTAACACCATCATCACTAACACTGCAAGAGCACGCAACCTAGGTGTCACCCTAAATGACGAGCTATCCTATGCGGCTCACATCTATGACCATCACCTGATAAAGTAGGTATCTTCTCTACAGCATCAAGAGAACTCGACCGTCCCTTACCAGGGATGCTACTCAGATACTTGTCCATTCGCTCATCATCTCACGACTGGACTACTGCAGTTCTCTTCTTGCTGGCCTGCCCTTGAAGACCACCCGGCCTCTTCAACTGATCCAGAATGCAGCAGCCCACCTGGTGTTTAATGCACCAAAATTCTCCCACACTACTCCACTGCTGTGAACGCTTCACTGACTTCCTGTTGCTGCCCGCATATGATTCAAAACCTTGATGCTGGCCTACAGTAAAAAGCCAAAAACGGTCCAGCCCCATCCTACCTGTCAGCAATGGCCAAACCTCGAGTCACGACCCGCACCCTTAGAGCTTCAAGCTCTGCTGACTCGACCACCCCCCCACGGCTCAAAGTTGGAAGGCATTCATAAAGATTCTTCTCAGTCTTGGCACCTAAGTGGTGGAATGAACTTCCTCTGAATATCCAGACTGCAGACTCCCTTGCTGTCTTTAAGCGGTAACTAAAGACACATCTCTTCAAAGAGTACTTGGACTGAAGAAAACTAAAAATGTTTATACACCCTGTAGAGCACTAACTTTTTTTTTTTTTTTTTTTTAGTAGACACATGTTGGTATTGGCACTTTTAAGCATGGTTTTATTAGTGTGGAAATGTTCTTAACTACAAAGCACCTTGTACATCGCTCTGGATAAGTGTGTCTGCTAAATGCCTTAAATGTAAATGTAAACATGGATACCCAAAGTAAATAAATAAATAAATAAATTACTTATATGTATATCACTTTCCTGAAATGGCTCACATTTGGCTTGGCTGCCTTCAGTTAGTGTCACAGTAAACATTCTGAGATGAAACTGAATGCTGATTGCTATGGTTTGCCAGGTTAAATGAAGGACATAAGAAAAAGAAAGATCACTTTTAAACCTTCAATTCATCATTTATAAGAGACGACGGAGCATCAGTATGCTGAGTTGGAGAGGGTGTGGGTGGTGCAGCGTCTCCCAGCGCCCTGTTCGTCTCCTCACCGTCTCTCGCTGGGTAATGAAGCAAGAAAGCTTTATGCATCTGGAAAAATCAGCCAAATGAAAAGTGACAGGCCGAGCCCATCGATCTTGCCCGTCTGGAGCCTGTGGGACAGCAGCTAATGGACTCTCAGCGTGGCCTCGAGGCATCAGGCACAGCCGCGGAGATCTCCTACGGCTAACTATGCATGGAATATACAGGTCTCTGCAAAGGTGACATTTGAAAACAGGCAAAAATAAGATTCTAAATCTTAACTTCTGCTTTACAATGTTTTCCCACTTGACTGTTTAGAGTTTCCAAGAAAATCTTGAACAAAATATCCAACCATCTGACCGACTAATTCTATTTCCAGCCACACTACTGTTACTACTACTAATAATAATGCAAATTGACTAACAAACAGTGCCTGCATTTCGTTGGATTTTAAGTTCATATAATACCCAAGTGAAATAAAGCTGTGTTATAACACTTTCCTAGGTGACTCCTGTTAGAATGTCAATAACAGGTATGTCAGACTCACATAAAGGTGTCAAAGACAAACATAATCTGTTATAACCTGTCATTACAGTGTACACTTAAGCAAGTGTTGTAATTTATCATGAAGGGATTGTTTGTTGTGTGTTATGTCAGTCTTACATAAAGCTGGACAAAAATCATATTTACTGTATGACAGCAGAAACCTAAATATGTACTAAAGCTTATATATGCTGTCATGACGGACTTATGTACAGTTGCGCTCAAAAATTTACATACAATCATCAAGGACAGGAGTGTCACGGCAACATTGGTCTTTTAATGATTTTGCTGAACTACTGAAGAAGAATGACTGTACAACGTACATCTTTAATAGAAAAAAAAAAACAAGAATTGTGTGCACAAGTTTTAATTTATTTTGGGTTTTCTAAAATCAAAACATGTTTAATGTTCCAAATTGTATTTTTATTTGCCGAGGCCTCTTAACTTCATGTTAGTGATCGGGACATTAAGAAAAGGGAGAAAGAAAAGGGTTTGTTTGATATGTACAAGTGAAAATGAGGTGTTGCATCTTTTCCAAGGTCTAAAAGAAGACCCAAACTGTCACCCTCAGCTGAGAGGAAATTCATTCAGATGGTCAGGAACAACCCAGGAACCATCAAGGCACATGAACTGGAAGCTGTTCCACACTGTCTAAGTCAGAAGAGTTTTACACTGCAATGGACTGAGAGGCTCTGTCCAAGAAAGAAGCTCCTGCTCCAAAATCAACACCTTCAAGCTCGACTAAAATTTAGCTGACCATATGGACAAGAAAAAAGTCTTCTGGAGAAAAGTGTTATGGTCAGATGAGACAAAGATTTGAGATATTTGGCTACAATGACCAGAGGTACAGAGGGACACTGTAGCAGCTCTTAATCATGGTGGTGGTAGCATCATGATCTGGGGCTGTTTTGCTGCCAGCAGAACTGGTGCATTGCACAACATAAAATAAAATAATGAAGAAGCTCAGAATTCTTCAGCAGAACCTCAAACCATCAGCTAGACGGTTGGATACAATTGGGTCTTCCAACAGGACAATGACCCCACAATTAACTAAAGGTGTTCAGATTAGACAGGCAGTCTTTATGCCTTTTTAAACATCTTAATAACCTTACATATTTAGTTAGATTTATATCAGCTCTCATAAAGGGCTTATGTCTGTCTTATTTATCTCTAATAACACAAACTTGTCATCTGAAAAACTTATCGAAATAACCATTAAAGTTGTCAGTTGTCTCTTACTGAGTAATCGGGCTTAATCTAAACACTACTTGCTTTTTTTTTATTTACTTATATCAACCAGAACATAACTAAGAATTCACAAAAGCATCACGTTCTGCACAAGAACCTAATGCCTTATTGAAATTTCAGTCCATCAGTCTTCATCACTGAATCACATGCTCATTTTGACCAAGCTACAGTAATTACCACCGAAGGCCATCTTTTTATCTTCTGGAGAGTCATAAACGAGCGCCATCTTTATAATTGCTCATAAAGTTGCTCAGTCTTGTATGAACTGCATACTTACCATAAGGTCAGCTTTATTAGAGTCGCAAGCATGTTCAGAATTGCTCCTCTCTTTCAAAACCAGCAATAAGTCCCACGTATGATGTGTTCATGTTATCGCAGGAAAACTTGTCCTCTTAAATCAGTAAGTAATAAGGAAGCATGGATATTTAAAGCAACCGGTTTTTACAAACGCATCTGAGATTTAGGTTGAAACACGGTCAGGGCTGGTTCTCCAGTAATTACTAACACATGTAAGGACGGAAATGAACCAGAAAAGACATTATGCAAATGAAATTATTATGACGGTGCAATTCATCACCACAGCAGATAATTCAGTTAATGGAATGAGCCATGAATCAGAATGATTTCTCCTCTTGATTGCACTTTGAGGGGGTGGGTATGACGTGGCAGTGCTCCTGTTTTTTTTTTTTTTTTTTTTTTTTTTTCTCCCCTTGGGTCAGATGAATCGCTTGTCCTCATGCTCAGAAAATGGAAGAACACTGGAATAGACACTATCCTCATTGTTCTATAAGGATTTAAAACCCTGCTGAGACAGTAGGAGAGGTCAGAATTGAGAATAGAGAATGGATAGCTCACTCATTAGCATGTCTGAGCGGAGTTATTTCGGAGTTATTTCATTCATTTTATATAACTATATATATATATATATATCACAGATGTTACAAAATGTTGCATAACTGATTAAATAGTGTAAACATTTTCAGGGGGGGTTTATTAAAAGGTTTAGAGTCAAAATGGGTCATGGGAAGAGTAAGTATGTTAGTCAGTCAGTAATTTTATTATGTCAGTCAGTCAGTCATTCAGTCAGTAATTATATAATTATGTCAGTCAGTAATTAGATAATTCAGCCAGTCAGTAATAATATAATTAAGTCAGTCAGTCAGTCAGTAATTATATAATTATCAGTCAGTCAGTAATTATATAAGTAAGACAGTCAGTAATTATAATTGTCAGTCAGGCAGTCAGTAATTATATAATTGAGTCAATCAGTAATTATATAATTAAGTCAGTCAGTCAGTCAGTGAGTCAGTCAGTCATTAATTATATAATTAAGTCAGTCAGTAATTATATAATTGTCAGTCAGTCAGTGAGTCTGTCAGTCATTCAGTATTTAAATAATTTACTCAGTCAGTAATTATATAATTGTCAGTCAGTCAGTCAGTAATTATATAATTACGTCAGCAAATAATTATATAATTATCAGTCAGTAATTATATAATTAAGTCGGTCAATCAGTCAGTAATTATATAATTGTCAGTCAGTCAGTCAGTAATTAAGTCCAACAGTAATGATATAATTTAGTCAGTCAATCAGTAATTTAGTCAGTAATTATGTGTCTGTGATTAATTAAATCAGTCAGTCAGCAATTATGCACTTAAATCAGTCAGTCAGTAATTAAGTCAGTCAGTCAGTCCATCAGTAATTCAGTCAGTCAGTATGCAATTTTAAGTATGTAAGCATCTAAGTAAGTTAATCAGTAGGCACACTATATAATGTCTGTATTTCAGTTATTATGAAGGGGTTATGTAGGTGACTTGTAGTCCTTTGTAGCACTAAGTAATGTCTTACCAAAAACAGCCACAAATGAGAATTACAATTAGGCATTAGTTAAAGTTTTTCTATCATAAGGCTGCAGGTTTAGTAATCTGTTTATTCAGTAAACTCAGTTGTTGGTGCTGTTCAGGAGACATACAGGGTGAAAGTGAGCCAATGTTTGTAGTGGTCCATCCATATGCAGTATTTATCTGCTCCTCCACCTGGCTGAGGCTTGCTTACGTATTAGTTTGTCTATCATGGCACTGTGTTTGGGCAGCTCGTGTTTGCATTTAATAAACCCTGGTACTTGCAATAATATTCTACTCAGCAGTGAAATGCATTAGGCACACGTGGTGGATGGTTTGACTCACTCTTTGTGAGTTTTCTTCAGAAGAAAACTGAGCACTGGAATAAACCACATTTAAGAAATTAAAGACAAAAAAACTCACCCGCTGTTCTGTATGAGCAACGAACTTTGCAGGAGGAATGGATAATTGCTGCACTTCACTCTGAACAGATTCGAGACTGCACTTTTGACGTGCTTAAAATAAATCTGTTATTGCCTGAGAAATTTCTTTCTATTGACTTTGAAGCCTTTGGGAGCAAGATGGCTGGAGGGTGTAGCACACAATGAGGCAATTTCACAACTAAATGCCCCTGCTGACTCCTACACTATAGATTTACACCTCCCTCAGATGCTCTGCGGTGGAAAAGTGGTAGGGGAAAAAAAAAAAAAACTTCAGAACAACTTTAGCCTGTTGGAGAGACTTGATTCTTCAGTAAGTAAAGATTTGATACTGTAAAGAGTTTGGAGTGCACAATATACTGTACACTTCATTATAACATACACCACAATGTTGTTGAATTCTAAAATCTGATTGGTCAGAAGGTGCAACTGCAAATTGCAACTTTATAGACACACCACAGAAGCAAACCCGAATAAAAAAAAAATTATTTCTGATTTGATGAAACCTTGAGATATTTATGGAAGGAGTCTCCAGTGTCAGTGCTTCTTAACAGCTGAAACCTTCATGTCCAAACATCTTTAGGATAATATAGTTTATACTTTCCACTTTCTCAGTCGTTGGCAAGCTAGGTTCGAGAGGATGGTGAAGAAATGAGTGCTGCTACAACAAAAATAAATAAATAAATAACACATTATACGAAAATAATACACACTGATTTGCTGTGATAGTCTTCTTTGCCTTATTATTTTTTTGTATAACAGCATTGTACAGAGTGTGTCAAACTTACACTCCTTGTTTTATGAATGAATGAAACATCACACTTTTTTATGGTTTATAGTTAGATTTAATATTCTGGTGCACCTACGAGACAAGTAATCAATTACGTTATAACAATGATAAACTGTTGGTGCTTCACCAGTCTCTGTTTTCTTCTGTCTTGTAGCCAATAAGACAAAATGCCACTTGTCATACATCACAGAAAACAGATATTGTAAAGCACTATGACCGTTACAAAGCACTGAGACTCTTTCTATGAAATATTACGTAAATGGTTCCTTTAAAAAAAAAAAAAAACTTCACTGGTTCAACGATTATACATCTTCCTTTGTTAGTATTAAGTAAAAAGTAAGGTGGCATGTCTGCCCAACATGTCCGTATGTATAAGCTGTTACTATAGAAACAAAAAAAATGCATTAACATGAACCTATTGTTCATGGTACAGCTGGTTGTTCAATTACAGAAAATGAATCTTCTTGAACCTTCAAGAATTCAAAACAATATGGAAAATAATCAACCACCCTCTGAATTAGTTAAAAACTAATATATATGTTAGTATTTGAATTGAAGAAATCCTACATATATTAATCCTGTTAAAATATAATGTTGCATATTAGTATAGGTTCATACATATATGTATTAGAAGAGGAAAACCTGTACAGCTTGGTCGACCTCCGGGACTGGAACCTGACATCCAGGTACATAAATAATGCTACAGTATGTGTGCACAGTCCATGACATGACCACAGCACACTTATGATAACACAATGAGTGCTGTGCTGAGTATCAAACAACAGCTAGATCAAGTGAGAAGTGGAACAAAATCACATAATTGTCAGACTTTACAGGCAGGGTGCACGGATTTTAAAGGATCCTATAGGCTGAAACAACAGATGATTACAGACCCATTGTTAGCCAGTTGAAATAAACCGTACTATTTTATAATACCTCCGATATGGAGTCATAGTTACCAGCCTGACGCTGATTATTTTCATATAACAGCATGTCTTGGAGGTGGTGATTCACCAAGAATATCCTGTTCATTCATTAATAGTATGTGTCATGTTTTAAATGCCCAGTATCCAATTTAATTCCTGTTCTCGCGTACAATTTAAACACCAGCCTTTATTTTTCCTCTCACATGAAGTTAATGAGACAAAAGGAAGTCCTCTGTCATGAAGATGTCAGATGACAGCTTTACTTCTGACTGTTACAAAGTGCTGACACTGGAGTCTCCTTCCATAAAATAAATGTCTCTTTACTTTGGAAAGTGATTACGCACATATTTTAACCAGATCACATGACATACCTGCTGTACGAGTCCCGGTGAATGAGCTGGTACTATAGAAACGATAAGTCTACTACAGTCACAGCTGCCAGTATAAAATTGTGAATCATGTTCTGACCAATCAGAGTCCACGATTCAAAGACGTACGATAGAAAATAAGTCACTGTAGTTAGTGAAGTCACTAAGAGAGAATCAGGTACCTAATAAAGGGCTCTAAAAGCTTTGATTTTCTGTCTATAGTTTGATTGTGAGAGGGAGGGACAGAGAAAGAGAGAGAGAGAGAGAGAGAGAGAGAGAGAGAGAGAGAAAAAGAGAGAGAGAGAGAGAGAGAGAGAGAGAGAGAGAGAGAGAATTGAACTGCAGGCCCTTGACCTTAAGCTTTTTACCCTGAAGCAATCTTCCTCTAAGAAAGCATCTCACACTCAGACAAAAAAGCAATTTTGGGTGGGCTAACTGAAGGCAATCAAGATGATATAAAAAAAAAGACTTTTTTATTGGAAATCATCTACCACCTGTCAAAACAACTCTACAGCGTAATCATCATAATTTAATTTTATTGTTCTACAGCAAAGTATGTGCCATCACCCGTAATCAGAAGAATGAAGAATAAGGCTGCTGTCGCACGAATAGATTTTATTTATTATTATTTTTTCTATCTATCTACTCCAAAGACCTGAAAAATATCCAACACAGGATGTAATCAGTTTCTAACCCCATGGCTGTAGTGCTTAGTTCCACGGTTCTCAAATTGGAGTCCGTGATCCATGATGTATATCCGGAGGGGGGGTGGGGGGATAATTAATGTTGGTGTGATAACAGTTACTCTGCTTTATCACGCCATGCCATTATTGGACAAATTGATATATAACTTCATGAAGACATTGAGTCAGGTGCACAAGTGGAGCAAAAATAAATCAACATGCTATGTTCTTCCTGCATGTTTTCTGTTTAAAGGCAGGGTTGGCAATTTTGGAGAAAACAACAAGAAAGAGTAAGCTAGATTTTTAAAAGTATCCAAAGAAAAAAAAAATTCTTTTCATTATCAGAGCATTTGATTTATTTATTGCTGTCAGGATGCAAAGAGAATTTCAAGAAATGTAACTAAAAAGCCTAATAAAAAATGAGCTACCCTACCTTTAACTGTGTTTAATTGTGTATGGGTTTATCACCACATTTTATGTAAAAATTCATAGTTTTGTGAACTTTTCTGAATAGAAAAAAAAATTCTAAACAGATTTTGTTCTCTTTTTAAACAAAATTTTTGTTCTTGAATTTGCACTTTGACTAATGTGGGTTGACAAAATTGTCATTTTGCCAAGTTAGATTTAAATATAGAGATAAAAGCACTTTCCTTTAAAAACAATCAATTTGTTTTAAATTTACAATTTTTGTTAAATTTCTGAATATAATAATACAGAAGTATAGTAATACCTCGTGCATTCGCGGGGTTAGGTTCCAGACCCCGGCGCGGATGTGTGAAAATCGCGAAAACTGGGTTTAATAATTCTACGATTCTTTGCCTGTTGGCACAAAATCCCTGCATGATCAGTATTTGTACTTTGAAACGACGCTGCTGCAAATTGCATAGAATCGTTAGCATCATTCTGATACAAGACAGATGTAATATCCTTTCTCTAAGATGAGCTTTCGAGAAATGGATAAATGCGAGGCGGTCATTGACTGCATCTTCATGTACTTCAGAGGGGTTTTGCTGTGCAACAAGGTTATCAAGCTTGATTTTCGAGGTGTGGAACTGCGATGTGCTGCAGCGATGGCAGTGCTGTGCCTGAGGTCTTAATGATTTCAGACTTCTCAGAAACGATGACTTTAAACTCAGAAACTAACCCCCCACCACGTACACTTACGTTTGTTGTAGGCAACAGTTTTTTCAGGAAAGTAAGACTAGCAGAATATATA
>JAOVYU010000036.1:1888972-1908423 GCA_025674565.1 Synodontis membranacea | reverse complement strand
TAGATAGATAGATAGATAGATAGATAGATAGATAGATAGATAGATAGATAGATAGATAGATAGATAGATAGATATCAGAATGCCAAATGCAACAATAAATGGATAAATAGTACAATTTGTCACTCTTTGATAAATAAATCAATAAATAAGTAAGTAAATAAATAAATAGATACATTTATAAGTAGACAAACAGATAGATAATGCAAGTGATTTCAGAAGGCTAAATGCAACAATAAATGGATAAAAAGTACAATTAGTCACTCTTTGATAAGTAGACAGACAGACGGACAGATAAAACGGGAATTGTTGGAAATTTGCTGCACTATGAGAGGAATAAACCAATTGGGAATGCATTATGTGAAAACTTCCTGGCGTTAACTTGAACTCCGCATCATCACGCCAGCGCATCGTTGATTATTATCCTATAACAGCATGCCCAAAAGTGTTACAAATCATCGCATAAATGAATGGATGATTTTTTTTTTTTTCGTGTTGCCTTGCCTTCACCCGTTCTCCACCAGGACTTAATTAAAAGCAGCACGGAGGCTGCAGCCAGTCAGCGACTCTCGCACTTCTATCAGGTGTGGGATTAGAGCAAACAAGAGACACAGCGGGCCTGTAGGGGATTAACACGCGGGGCTGGGGGACCCCCGAGGCACGGCACACACTCAGCCTATGCAGCTCATAGCACCTGAGCTGCAGGGCGTCTCCGCTCCACACTGAAAGCTGCTGTAATCCGCCTGTATGAGGTCTCCACACTGACGGGTCAGAGAGGAGATGGAGCTCTGATGTCTGGTGGATTACAGCAGATTTGGAGGTAGAAATATAATAAAGGTGCATCGGTTTCTCAGTGTTATGGTGTTTGGAATTAACCTGATTTCTTTCTTTCTTTCTTTCTTTTTTTTTTTTTACTAGAAAGAAACGTGATCTGATACAAAGCCGTAGACGTCTGTGATGTCTGACTCGTCACTGTAGGCAACGATGGAATACACAATAGACCCTGTGTTTCAAAAATATGCTATGCAACTACATCATACTGCAGACTATTTTGACTGTAAATACAAGACCAGCTCACCTACAGCTTCACAGATTATCATATTAATTGCACTGGTCTATCAATGGATTCGCTGGTGAAGAATGGAGGTAGGACGTGAAAGATGTGCACTGATAGTGGTCACTTTCAGTAACTTTTCTTCACCTGCTATGGTTTTCTTCTCATCCATGGCGGCAGAATTCTGAGTTGATCACAACTTGCGTTTCACGCGAAACATTCGCGAGATGAAAGAAGAGAAGACCTCCTCTTTTTCCTCTTACAGTATGAATGTCGGCATATTTGTTGTACCTGGCTGCTTAGCAACTGCTTCTAGGTATGTTCATAACGGTCTAAGTTCTCCCCTCGCTTTTCTCGCAAGGACGTTAAGAGCTACAATGTGCTTATTCATTTAAAACCACCTCAGATGTTACCTAGTACATCAAGGAAATCAAGGCTAGGTGCAATAGAGAAGGTACGGACATCAATAATACACACTCGCGCTTAAGTTACATGTGCTCAGCCTGAAGAATTCGACCAACTCCGGCCATGCCAAGGTCAAAACATTACAGACACTCAAACAATTTCCTGTCTCACTCATTTATGCTTCCATAAATCCACCACATAAATCAATACGCATAGCTGAGATGGGCTCTCGGAGCTGTTGCTTGGAGAGCAGCCTGTATTTTATCCAAGCGCTGGACAGGTTCTGTTTGTAAAGCTGTGTCAGATGCCCTTATGGCAAACAATCCAATGAATACCTACTGTAAAAATGCTTGGAATGCAAAAAAAGAGACGGATTAATTTGTTCCCTGTTTGCTCGTAAAACAGAGATATTTCACTACAGTAGACGCAAGACAGGTGGATGCGCTCAAGGAAAAACAAAAAAAAGGAAAAAAAAGAAAATAAATTAAAAAAAAAAAAAAAAAAAAAAAAAACTCTGCTCCGTAAGCACTTCCGAGCTGACCTACCTGAACGATCTTTTTTTATTTTTTTTATTTTTTTATTTACTTCAGCCTAGAAAAGTTCCTAATTCTGTACACACATTTAAATGCATGAGAACATTAGCAGAAATACACCATATTCAAGACTACGGGTGGCATATTAAGCCTGAAATAGTGTACGGGGCATGCCTTTATAAAATATTGATCCTTTGTATGAAAAAATAATGAGAGACAATGCCGCTGCAATAAAGCCAGAAAATCCGTCAGCTTGAGTTCGCATGAGTATCCAGGCAGAGTGCTGTTGGTCTGTTTTGTCTCGTTTTTTTATTTATTTTTTTTTTAACATATCTTCTATGTAAGCGAGGTCTCCGGCATCATGCAGAGCACAACTGCGCGCCGCTGGATCGCACGGCGAGGATAGATGGCCCCTGCCAGTCGTCATTAGCAAGCCGCTCCGTTTCCCACTGGCATTAGCACAGGCTAGCTCAGCTTCCCAGATCCCAGATCACTACATGCTTTTTTTTGTTTGTTTTGTTTTGTTTTGTTTTGTTTTGGCTAATAAATGGAGGAGAAGAGTGCTTTAGCAAACACAGCAAAGGAAACGAGGGGAGACTAAAGAGGATGTATGGATCTGAGCTACACCTCCGGAGAGCTGAGTGGAGGATAATAACATGCCAGATGGAGAGGGTTTCAAATTATATCTAGCTCAGACATTAGTTTTGCTCAGGCACTAGCTTCGCGCTCGGTGAGATCGAACGGCAGGAAATTTTTTCTTTGGAACAGAGTCAAGTTATTGGACTTTTAAAAGTAACCATTGACGTCTAGATATACACAAATCCTAATTAGCAGGAGATGCTTAGCCAAGTTTCCAACATCAGCTAAAGTATTAGCTAGTTTACTGTTGGGCAGGGGGGGGGGGGGGGTCCAGTTTTTTCGAAGGACATACTTTTCATTTCATTCGGAGACCAAAAAACGCTCCAAATGACTTCTGAGATTTGGTGAAATCTAATCGTGGTTGTGTGTGGTTGTGTTTTTGGCAGCCCTTTTTCAAAAAAAAAAAAAAAAGTCATTTCTTTTTAGGTCAGATTAAAGCGGAAATGGTAAACAGAGAGTCGCCACATGAGACGCACTCTGGTTTCTTATTTCCTGACCTGTGCCTCGGGTTATTGAGGTTGCGTGCAGAACAAAATAAAAAAAAATTGCAGTGATTCTCACGCAGTAATTCCAAAAAAATAGGCTTTCGTTCCGATTTCCTCTAGAATAACACTCTGCTTATCCCAAACACAAAATGGCTTTTTTTTACCAGACAGCCACTGATGTTGTTTTTCTTGGATACAAAATCATGAAATCTAAAAGACAGAAACAGAACAGCTATAAGAAGACACTGGTATAATCGCCACAGGGAACATAAACCTCGAGTTTCATCCATCACGAAGAAAACTACTGTGTATTTTATACATATATTATATGATGACAAAAGATTTTGAGGCTTTAGAGCTGTGGCTTAGTTGAATTACTACATAGCGAAATGCCATTTTTGTTGTTGTTGTTGGAGATGTTTTCAGTCTTTTTAGAGCGACAATTGGCATCCATTTCTTTTTCCAGCCTCCTGACCAATCAAATTAGAGTATAAGTGAGAAATCCAACATACTGTAGAGGTCAGAGTGCTGATAAAAATGTAGTACACTGCACATACCATGCACTCACATGCACAGAGTTTTGGATTTTGACCGGGTAGAGTTGTCTCAAATCGGTACAGCCATGCTGCCCTGGGGGTGCCCGATCTCGCCTGTTCTGGGGAGCTAAGCAGGGACAGGCCTGGTTAGTACTTGGATGGGAGACATCCAGAGAAGGCCGGGTGCTGTACAAAGACCCAGCCACAAGGGGGTGCACAATCTGGTGTATTCCTGCGTGCTGGTCTCAAGCCTGGATAAAATGGGGAGGGTTGCGTCAGGAAGGGCATCCGGCGTAAAAACTCTGCCAAATCAGACTTGCAGACAAAAAGATCCGCTGTGGCGACCCCTAGTTGGCAAGAGCCGAAATGGGAAGGAAGAGGAGAATTGTCTCAAATCGATCCCTTCCCTTATACTTTCAATTCAAGGGTTTTACGTATTGGTACATAATAAACATAATCTGGTCCTTATCGAGTTCTAAAATGATTTAAGTCTGTATTAAAGATTCAACAGATTGTCTTTATTTATTAAACAAAATCGAAGCCAAAATGGAAAATAGGTTGGTGGTCACTTCCCTTTTGCTATGTAGACACGATGGTGAGCACTGAGTGTGAGAAGAACTTTTTGACCGCTATGAGCGTACCATCTGGTTACTCACAGTGCACTGCATTTTACCATTCTGTGTACTCATGCACTCAATCTGCGTGCGGAAGAACGCAGATTGAGACACTGAATTTCGTTACTGAGTGAATAGTTGGAGATATATTAGATTTACGCTACCGTTTTAGGAAACACCCCCAATTGTTTAGTACAACTTTGCTACAGATTTTTATTTTGTGACTTCTATATGATTGAGTCAGTACAAAAACTTCCAAATATATGTTCTTCCAGCACATAATTAAATGTTACAGAAAAATCTTTGTATGTCAATAAAGTTTAACACTATGACCTTAAAAAACCACACACATTGTGCCTGGGACGACTATTTTATAAAGCAAAGGGTTGTCACACCCGATAATGACATGTTCCATGTTTTGCTGTAATGTACAAACATGTAATTTCATTAAAACTATAGTAGTCAAAGGTACAATTTGTTTTAGGAAGAAAATTGCTGGTAAGATTTATCGGGCATGTTCAGCAAGATCTTATTCTTTCAAGTTCTTATTTTTACAGCAAAGCCCAGCAGCCTTTATTATGTTTTGAAAACTAATATAAAATGTTTTTGTTCTGACTCAGTCAAATAGAAGTCGCAAAATAAAAATCTGTAGCAAAGTTGCACTAAGAAATTAGGGGTGTTCTAAAACTTTTGACCCTTTAGTGTATGTTGAATTGGAAATATTCACTGTCAATATTCGATTGCAATTCTTATACATTTGTAATGCATACACGCAGTCAGATTCTCTTGATTTTCTGGTTCCAAAGCTACATTGAATGTAAGCATTTTCCTTATCAACAAAGTTACGCTATTCTGCATCACAAGCCAGGCCTGCTAGTTAGCTGATAGCCTGAGCATAAGCAGGAATGGTGCTCCAACAAAAAGAGACGAGTGTAAAATATAGTCTAAAACTCAAATGCTCAATTTTCAACTATGTCTCGTGTCTTCCGACTTTGGATTCATAAAAAGTCATTTTCATCCAGTACTGGACCATGGGTTTGTCTATTAAACACCCTTCACAACATTGCGTCTTTGGCAACACAGAGGTCACATATTCGCCCGTCATCCTTCTGAATTTGTACACGAACCATTTTTCCAAAAGGTCTGTGCTATTACTGCACTGCTGTCTTTTTTATCCCGTAATAGAGTCTGTGTGGAAAATGAGATCGTCTTACTGATTCGGACCTAATTATCTGCCAGAAACACTTTAAAAAGGTCCAACAATTTAATCTCCACTATTGTTAAACACAACATTCAGCTCCATCGCCATGCATGAGTTACATTTTGCCTTATTGGCTCTAGCAGTGTTCTTTGTGTGCTAAATGTTCGCGAGGAGCTCTCCACAACAGAAATGCTGACTCGGAGCGTCCGCGTTCCTCCAGCCTCAAAGACACTGCGAGCCAGCCGAGGCGCTCGAGCCGTACCCTCCAGCTGGGGTCACGTAAGCTGCAGTGTAGGCAGTCATCATTTCGTAGCCATCAGCAAAGCGGACTTCTGAGAGTCGGGAGGAAGAGCACTGGTTTAATGAGTCCCTGCTCAATTTGTAAGTTTTGCCCGTTGTTCCTGAGAATTTTTCTGGGGTGGGGAGGTGTATTAGAAAAGGAAGCAGAGCTGCACTCGTTATGTAAAACCTCAAGGAAGAGATCAGGGATCTTTGTCCAGATGTTGTCCAGTTCGCAAGAACAGTTCATTAATATCTGTCCCTGAAGCTAATCTAACTGCATTGGCTGCTAATATTTTTAGGTTTGACCACCAGTCCACCTATTTACAGGTTTTTGGATGGTTAGAGGAACCTGGAGAAGCTGGATGAAATTCACATGGACAAAACATGTGAAACTCTTGAAGAACATTTATCGAATGAAGGGCTCCTTTTTTTTTTTTTTTTTTTTTTTTTTAGAAATTTCAAATTTATTCCAAGCCACAGCTGCATATTGAGCAAATAAATTCTTAAACCATTCTACACTCTTAAGAGTTCTTTAAGAGTTCATTGAATAAATACAGTAAGGGTTCTGAGTATTGAAGATTTTTTAAGGATTTTAGACCGTGACTTGGGTAGAAAAAATATCATATATGGTCATGTGCGAGTAAGGTTCCTTATACCATGATTAAGTCTCTGTACGAACAGCTCATGTGCTTTGGCTCGCCACCAAAAAATGGACGTGAACAGGCTACACACATGTATAAATAGAATTGCCTGCTCACAAATTTAGACAAGGATCTCATGCTCTGTTCAGCGTGACTGATTGTCACAGATGGTAGACTCACGGACACACACTCAACATATGAGAGTCTATATGATCCAATACACACACACACACACATAAAGGGACATAGAAAATACAAAACATGAGGTATAGTGATGTCAGAAGTCATTACTGCTGAAGTAAATATAATTTATATCATATCTTCATTAGTTAACTGAATAATGGTGGGTACAACTGTGAATTAAAGACAAACTAAAGAAGTTGCCTGGTTTCGGATAACCTAGCTTGGTAATTTTAGCCTTCTGAAAAACATCGGTGGAGTCAGTAAGAGGAAGCGTGCCTGACATTGTACATCTGTCAAAAGGTTGCTAAATTTACAAATGCCTGTCTGTATAAAATCAGTTCAATTGAGACAGTACGCCAGAAAATCCCTAAGATGTTTTGGAGTGGATTGGACTCCAGAATGTCCCAAAGATATTCTCGGCAGTTATTGCAATTATGTCAATAAATGCCTAATTTTCTGTACTCTTTGTGCCTCTATTTGGCTCGTTGATTTTCTCTAAAGCTAGGGAGGAGTTCTGACAACATAATGGAGATCCGACGTGATAACGTCATGTTTCCACAACATGAGCTTCCTACAATGTTACGACTTCAAACCATTTTGCTCCTTGTACCGTAGTTTTTATACTATGGAACCCTTAATGTTATTATGTAGAACTCTACTTAGAAAGCTAAGAACATTTATCTATCCAATGAACCCTTAAAGTACCATTGAAGAACCCAATGGGTTTGTTGGATAATTAAGGTTCCTAAATGGTTTCTACTCTGAAATGTTTCTGCTACAGAACTTGTACTCTATTATACTCTTTTGGGAGAAAAAAAATCAAAAGTGTTAAGGATTGTTCAGTCATCTCCCTGGTGGAACCCTTTACATTTCTATGAAGAGTTCTAAAATAAAGTATTTTCTTATCAAAAAAGGTTCCAGGTAGAATCTTGTTTCCCCCTAAAAGGGTGTAGCTAATTGTGTGGTCGAAATAGAAATGATTGGTCTTTAAGCGATTTTTTTCTTGATAGCTAGAACCTGTCAGGTGTTTAACGTTTAGTCATCTTGGTACTTGCTCCAAAAATGAGCTCTTCATTAGATCTTTTATAGCTTCTTTAGATGATAAGGATTCTTGGTTTCCTAAAATGGGTCTATTTAGAACCGTTTCTTACGGAGGAAGCATTCTGTTGGCGAGATCCATTAGGAATATGACGGTTTTACTGGAAAGCAGTAATGATTTGGAAAATAAAATTTCATCTCCTCCTATAAATGCTAAAAAAAATAAATAGGAATGAAGAACCTGAAGGAATTCTGGAACCTAGGTTATTTAGCAATACTTTCTCCCAAACAATATCTTGTGGTACGATTGATAAGGGGAAGCTCTAGATCCAGAGGGCCTTGTGCAGACTTAAAAAAAAAGAAAAGAAAAGAACCAGCAGATCCACAGACACACTGTGGTCATTGAAAGCCACTCCAAAAACTGCATAATCCCTGAAACAGAATTTTATATTTCATGCTTGTTGGCTTTCCGGCAAAAGAACAAGAGGTCAGAGACCTCATGGCTTTGTGCAGATGTTGTCCAGTTTGCGTGGATCTGGTTTAATTAGTGAATTTCTTCCAAGCAACAGCTGTTTAATGAACAAATAGATCCCTTAAGGGTTCCTACAGGCCAGCTACTGAACGCAGTGTTGGGATTATGATTGACGAACGGAAAGCAGTGGAGCAGCTGTTGTCCAGTCTTGTTCGGCCTTGTGCAGATGCTGTCCAGGTTTGTTTAATTAGAGCCAATCGCAAGTAACAGCTGGGTAATGAACAAATACTGTAGGTCATGGGCACAAGGTGCACGGCAGCTTGTATGATGGGTTAAACCGCTGACGAGGTAACGTTTGCGGTGAAAATAAAGAATAAACAGGTACAGCTGGGAATCCGAAGCGGTGCTACTATTCAAAACAAGTCGAAAGGTTTATATTTGTTGCATAGAATGACTCCAGCCATTTCAAGAACCTAGAGTTATTTCCACCAGCAATTTAACTGGATGAGATCACCACTGTCTTTAGAACGTCACTCCACTCAAAGGTTTAAGGGTTCTTCAGTTATTTCTCTGTCCTTATGTAGAATGTAGTTATGCTGTTTATGTAGAATCTGCAAATGAAGAACTAAGAACTATGATTATCCAACCATAGAACCCTTGAAGAGACCCTCAATGTATCTATTAACAGGGTTAGTGTTTGGGACAAACTTCACATTTTAGAACGCTTCAAATGTTTAACACTTAGCTAAACTGTCTTGGTACTTGGTAAACTCTTAAAGAAAGGTTCTTTATGGAAGCCAAAAGGGTTCTTAGATAATCCATCCTTTCTATGCATGTGATACTAGCTCCAATTTTTTGCTGATTATTTTCATCTTCACACACAACATCTATCTATCTAAACAAAAAAGGTTCTTTAAGGAACCATAACGAGTTCTTGAACTATGCCTTTTACGAAACTAATAAAGGTTCCATGTGGAACCCTAAAACTGAATGGAAACCTATAAAATGTTTCCCTATAGCCAACAAAGCCTTATGGAACCACTGAACACTTGTTCCATTGCCTTGGTACTGTAAGCGTGAACTCCAGAACATCGGCTATTATTTCCTTCTTAATATTTAGAACTCATCAGGAATTAAACATGCAATCAAATTGCGGGTTCTTCTGTTTCTGGTTTCTATAAAGAACATTGTACTATCAGAAAGGCTTTTGAGTAGAACCACTTTGGAAACTAAGAACCATACTGGTTCAAAGCTTCCACCAAACTTAGCTGTCAAAAGAACCGTTAAAGAAACCCTTGAAGAACCAGTTTTCCAAAGTGTGTAGCTATGTAGTATCTGGCTAAATTTGCGGTAATCTAAAGTTGAACTCTAAATGCTTGATACTTCATTTCTAAAGGCTCGCCCTTTGTATTGAAAGCATATGTGTGTGTGTGTGTGTGTGTGTGTTCATCAGTTACAGACACACTAACAGCAGAACAGTGGGGGATGAAGAGTAATTTCATCAGAATGCTGTTTACACTGATGTAATTACGCTGTTTTGTGTCAACAGATAAGAAATAAAGTGGTTTTATGGCCTGACGGCAGAAAGTTAACACTGTACACACACGACGCTGCCAAGACAAACAGGACACAAAGCTGACGCTGTGAGCACGCCGTTGGAGATTTGAGATTTGAGATGACGGTCATGAGGATGGCAGTGGAAACAAAACAATAAGCCATGAACTTATCCATGAGCTCCTGATTACAGAGCAGGCACAAAAATCAAGCATAAGAGTGCAGAGTTGTACAGTCTGGGTATTTCTCCAACACATCGATTATAAATTAATGAATTAATGAGTCAATTAATAAATAAAGGGGTGGAGTTGGAATGAGTACACCATTGAGAGGTGAGGCTTGCAATGTACTGTAAAGCCAAGTCAGTTCTTCATTCATTCTCGTGAGCTGTTTATCTGTCTATTTATTTATTTATTTTATTCAACCGTTCCTTCTTTCTTAGGTTTCTCGCTTGTTTTTCTTCTTTCCCCCTTTCTCTCATTTTTTTCCTATGCTCCCATGCTTTCTTTCATTCATTGTGTCTTTCATTCATTCCCTTTTCTGCTTTCGTTTGTTCCTTCCTTCTTTCTTTTTTTTTTAACCATTTATTATTCCTGTTCTTTTCTATTCTATATATAATAATTGCTTTTTCTCCTCTCTAAGGTATTAAAAAAAAAAGAATAAAACAGCTCCAAAATCTCACTAAGTTTGAAGACAAATAATATAAAAAAAACAAATAATAAAAAACACAATCAAATAAAAATAAACAAATTAAATAAATAAAAATCAGAGAACTTTAAATGAAAATATATTTAGTATTCCATGTTTAAAAAAAAACTTTAGTATTAATAATAAATTATAAAAATAACAAAAACATAATAATAATGAAAAAATGGAAATGACAACTGAAGCAAGTGTGATTTTTTTTTTGTTTGTTTGTTTGATCATTTAATCACTCTAAGAAAAAAGTTTATTGTTTATTACAGTAGTTCATTCTTGGTCTATATGATGATTTCCTTATTTTGTACTTCATTAATTCTGCTAGACATTTCATTAATTCTTTTAACCTGTTTATTAAAAAGATGATCAACATTAAATGATGCAACAACAAGCTGTCTGTCTCAGATACCAAAACGGAGTTGCTTGTTTGTTGCAAGTTTGTTATGGAAGGAATATTTGATGAACAGGACTGTTTTTAGAAAAATTACAAGTTACAAGTTGATTATTTTCCTAAAAGAGTACCCCATGAAGTGTTTTATTCCTTTTCTAGCACAGCAATTTGCAGACAATTATAATTTTCTGCTTATTGCGTATGACACATTGTTACTGCAGTTTGGGACTCGGAACTCCTCTGAAATCACTCATACAGCTTGCGTTAGCACCGCGCACATCCTGCTGCTGTAATACAAACAGAAAAAAAAAAAACATAAATTGCTTCTCTTCGTTTACATAAGGACATGAAATCTGCATGCTCTAAAACCACCAGCTGTGTCGGTGAATAAAAATCGGACATATCAGCTCGAGATGAAAAACCGAATGGCCTCACTGCGTGAAGTGTTGTGTAATTATGTCTAATGTGCGAGATTTTTATTGGTCTTCGTAGCACAAGTGAGAAACCCCCATGCTATAGCCTCGTTCCTTATTCAGCTCACTGGCAGAGAAACAATGCAGGTATTCTGGGAGGGGAAGAAAAGGTCACTTGCATTTAACACACAGTTACAATGAAAAGCAAAGGCTGAAACAACACACACACACACACAGCAAAACGGTGTTGCCTGTATGGTTGAATGCAACATCTTCAACATAGACTTTACTCTACTAAAGGGTGCACATACTTTTGCTTCTCTCATATAAATAAGTTCAGATGATAACAGAAACTGGGGTGATGAAGTGTAGCTACAGTTACCACTCCAAAGTTGATTACATCACATCCTGAAGTATATCACAATGATTATGTATACAATTACAAATTTTTTGGTTACTGTAGAACAAGTACTTTTTATCCGTTTATAGTTACATAAGAAGTTTTAGTTATCAGTTAAATTATACCAGCTATAAACAATCGTTTCTTATTATTATTTTAAACAGATTTATCTGTTTACATGAAACATCTGCTGTTCCTGTGAATGAGCTGTTGCTATAGAAACAATAACGTATTCGAACGAGTGCATCAATACACAGTACAAAGGAATGTAACGATATATCATGGGTTGATAAACCGTGGTACAAATTTACAAAGGAAATTTAAAAAAAATTAACAATGATTAATCTTGTAATTCTTCTTAGCTATTAATATCTTTATTTACACAGCAGAGGGTTCAATAGCTGGAACACACGTGACACCATTGTAGGCAGAAATAACACACATCTCAAACGGGAAAGAGCTTTTGTGCAATTGATTTTACAAACAGATTCAACAAGAAATCGGATCAAAAGTGAAGCAAGTAGAGGCAGCTGTTTTATCTGTAAGCTGAATACAGTCTTCACGCATATTTATTAAGAAAAGGGTTTTTTTTGTTGTTGTTGAGACATTTTGATTAAAATTCATATATTAGTTAATAGGTAGTTAGTTAATATTAACGCCAACCTTTACAAACGTTTGTAAATAATTATTATTGCTTATTAAGAAAATGAAACAAAAGGATATCTTATTGAACAAAAATAAATATTTAAGTTGATAAAGAATAGGAAAATATTATACATTTTACATTTTATCATGAACCCAATATTGCGGATCGAATTAAATCATATTGTGTAATTAATGTGTAAAGGTAAATGTGGGATTTTGTCAGAGCTGTTGTTAGAGAAAAGGTGTGATTACACCTTCTGACCAATCACAATCCAGAATTCAACAGCACTCGGGCTTTACACGGCACTCATCTTTAGTTATAATTATTCCCTTTTTAAATCAGCATGATGCCAAGCTCTATATTTTATAAACCCTACAGTTAAAAGTGGGCCATCTGGGGGTTTTTTTTGGTTCCTTTCACCATTTCCTTTTTAACAGAATGGTGATGGCAGTCTGCAATCATGCTATAAAGCACAAGCTATAAGTGGAGGAATGAATGAAGTGAGCAAACGGTGATGGCGATGATGATGATGATGACGATGACGATGTATATGAATAACACATGTCACATGCAGCCTGGATGTGATTTGACTGGCTGAAATAAAACACACTTATCTTCATCTTCATCATCATCATCATCATCATCATCATCATCACTTAAATGCATCAATGATAGACGCTCCTAATGCAAAAGCTATAATTGTGAAGTGTCCTGAAATTATCCGAGAGTCAACAGGGTCATTTGGCAGAAAAAAAGTCACATTAAAAGAGATTTTTATTTTTTTTTTCCCCAAAATAATCCATTCAACCGTCAAAACTGCTGTAAACATGTTAACTCACTAGTCTCAGTAATGGCTTAATTTATATTTTATTTAACTTTATTTTCCACAAAGCATCTGAAGCACTGTGTGTACAGTACACTCTAAGGAAAAGGTTCTTCGGGGGTCCTTCAAGAGTTCACGAATAATTAAGGGTGCTTATCCTGCTAAATAAAACATTGAAAGGTTCCCCTTAATTAAGCAACCATTAATTTTCCAGCAGAGTTTAGTGATCACTGGGTGTTTAACAGATAACAGATAATACATACATAGGCAGTAATTACAAGTGAAGTCTGGTACATTAACTGCATGTTAGATATTAAAGTAAAATTATTAAACATATTAAATATTAAATGTTAAAATGGGTAGGCAGACAGACTTTTTGCGGTGCAATAAATTACTCAGAGATTTCTGATAAATATTTAGACGTGGACATAATTTGGAAATAAGAAATCTGAGCTATACAGCAATACTCCATTCTGTCTGGACATGGGCTTATAAATAATCATTTACATAATTATATCATGTTGAGTGTTTAAAAAATAATTCTTGTTTTTTAACAAGCTGTTAGTTAGTTAGCTAGCTAGCCAGCCAACTAGCTATTTAGACTAAGTGATTGATTGATTGACTGACTGATTAAGGTAGAAACAAGAGGTTCTGCCAAAGTTCCGATAAGCTAACTACCAATCCATATGCAGTACACTATATGGATAAAGGTTTGTGGACACCATGACACCAGTATGTGGTCCTTCTCCAAACTGTTGCCACAAAGTTGGAAGCACACAATTGATAGGATGTTGTTGTATGCTGTATCATTACAATTTCCCTTCACTGGGACTAACAGGCCCAAACCCTGTTCCAGCGTGACAATGTCCCTGTGCACATGGTGTGAAAAGAACTTGAGTGGTTCTATACAGAGCCCTGACTTCAACGCCACTGAACACCTTTGTTATGAACTGAAACGCCGACTGCACCCCAGGCCTCCTCACCCAACATCAGTGCCTGACCTCACTAACGCTCATGTGGTGAATGGACACAAATTCCCACAGATGTGCTCCAAAATCTATTGGAACGCCTTCCCAGAAAATTGGAGTTTATTTTAACAGCAAAGGGACTCAATCTGAACTGGGATGTTTAACAAAGCACATATGAGTGTTATGGTCAGGTGAACACAAGCTTTTATTCATGTAGTATATATTCTTTACCCTGTATATAATGGCTTGACGATGATGTTATATGATGTTTGATTGAAAACTAAAAATTCTGAATTCGGTCACAAACGGCAGTTAACACACTCAGACACACACACACACACACACACACACACACACACAGCTTTTACAGAACACTACACCTCATTACAAATGACGCTAAACACAGGATCGCATGCTGTCTTTAGAATACAGTCTTTAGACAGTGGCATTGTCACAGCCTGAAGTCGAGGCTTTATTGCCCCACATTCCCTGAGACTATTATTATTTAAAAAATCTATAAAGCTGTTACACGGAGAATGAAAGGCTGCAAATATTCCCAGCACCTAAAACCCGTTCACAGCGCAATCACCGATCCAGAGCACTATAAATCTCGATTGGCCTTATGACAGAAATCGATATATGAAAGCTCCACCACATATCCGCTGGGCAATTCTATCAGGCTGGTGCAGAATTCAGTGTGTGTGTGTTTTTAGGAGAAACTTGAGACAGTCAGTGAGCTCTTTTGTCTAATGCAATATTTCAAGGTGAATGCTGCAATAGCGACTGAAAAAAGAAAAAAGTAAAAATTCTTATATATTTATTTTACAAAATTATGCTAGCAACCTAGCAATGACCTCGCAGTCAGGAAGAACATCTACTAATTGATGCTCAAGCCCAGGCAACGGATTTAAGGACACAAGTCGTGGTGAAGAAGGTTCCGCTGATGGAGTCCCTGTTCAACAGTGGTTATCAGCTTTAGTGCTAATCTTCAGTGGGTACGATGGTCACATGTTCACCAAAAGCTTCAAGTGCGGCTCTCTCTGCGGATGTGCCATGTGTTCTTAGCTGATAGCATGAACGACTGGTGCGATGCCCAAATCCTGGATGCAGAAGACCAGACAGGAAATACGTGCAAAATTCAAAGCCAGAAGGCAACAAAGGGTCCACGTGGAGGCTATGCAGAACGAAAAAAAATGAGCCTTGAGCCTAAACAAACGCCAAAATTTAGAACATCACGTCTGTATCTGGTGAAGTTTCATTATTCAGATTCAGATTTCCAAATTTGCACTGGGAAATAAAATCAAATGACTATAAACGAATATATTTAGAGACACTCAGACAACATCAGAATCAAAGAGACGGCTTTCAAGTCTTTCGAGACGAGTGAGGCTCGAAGCTGAAAAGCCCCGCATTTAATTTTCCTGTTCGGCTCGACGCTAGCAGGACCTCTAATGAATGTTAAATAAGGTGGTGGATCATAAACCTGCCACGACACTCTGTCTGAATTCAGAGGTTCTGAAAAAGAGCAGAGAACTTATACGAAAGAAAGAAGCAAGAAACAGGAGGAATACAAGTCACGTCTGATTACAGAAATGGCTATTAAGAAAGTCGATAATAATTAATAAAGTATTCTGATTCTGATAAAAATGACTGAAGTGTTCACCTCTTCGTCAACTATGTCACCGGTAACATACTGTATATACCTATAGGTCTTATTCATGCTAGTGTCAACTTCATTAAGGCTACAATATCACAATGTAGTGAATGTAATTTGTTCATACTTAATAAGTAATAACAATCATACTTGATCAGTAATAATAACATCTTCTTGTCAGAATCATGCTAAGCAGGCCACTCGTCACTATAATTATAAATATTATACAACAGGATCTTCTAAATCCTTTGCTTGCTCTTTTCCATACAACCATGTGTACAGACGAGGATAAAATCTCAAACCCTGCATCCACAGCGAGTGCAAGAATAGTCACGTCGTCCTTGAACAGCGATTTACCGCAAAATTAAGCTCTTTTATCGTCCACTGTACAGAATAAAAATTTCAAATTAGCAGTTTTGCCATCTGTTTTATGTCTAAAAAAAATGCTCTGAAGTTTGCAGTACTAAGAGACACGCTTGTGCTTCTTTTGTGTTTAAACCCATGCAGTAAGTCAGCGACGGGCCGAACCCGTGACTCAGCGCTGATGTCATCAACCGAGAGTGGCCATTTAACACTTCCTGCTTCCTGTAAATAAATAAACCACAGATGATGGGTGATGCAAGTTTACTTTAAAGCCACATCTGTTTGTATTCAGAGAAAATTTGGAGAATTTTGGCATGGGAATGTTAAATATGGTTTAATTGCAGAATCGGTTTTGGATACAATGTAATTACAAACAAAATAATGTAAAAACAAACAAAGAAAAACATAAATCAAAGACAACAACAACAACAATAATAATAATAATGAGCAAACAAACAAAAAACATAAATCAAAGACAACAATAATAACAAAAACAATGAGTAAATAAAAAAACAAATCAAAGACAACAGAAACAAGATGAAGAAGAAGATGATGATGAAGAAGAAAAATAAAAACAATGAACAAACAAACAAAATATAAATGAATAAACTACAGCAATAATATAAACAAACAGAAACAATAACTATAATATAAACAAAACAAAAAAGAGGAGTAAAGGGCATCTGAAGCTACTTTTAACTTACAATATTACTACCGGAGGTGTCAAAAGTACACACATTCTTTACTCAAGGAAAAAGTATAGATAGCTTTGCTTAAAAATACTCTAGTAAATGTAGAAGCATTGACTCAACTTTTTACTCAAGTGAAAGTAAAAAGTGCAGGCTCCAAAACATACTTAAAGTGCAAAAGAATAAAGTAACCTTGCGTCCGAAGCGGCCGGGGAGGAGGGGGGGGTGCAAGTGGGGATGGGGAGTGGACAGCTCAACTGAACTGAGAAACGAACAGTTCAGTCCTTTCCCTTAAAAGATTCAGCGCAAGCATTCCTGGAGTGGACCTGGGGGCGAATGTAACGTCCCTGATTTGAAAATGCAGGGAGTAGAAAGTACAGATACTCATGCTAAAATGTAAGAAGTAAAAGTAGAAAGTAGGCCCAAAAAAAGTAGTGAAGTAAAGTACAGATACCCGAAAATTCTACTTAAGTACAGTAACGAAGTATTTGTACTTCGTTACTTCCCATCTCTGATTACTACTACTAGACAGACAGACGGAAATGTGAGAGAGAGACAGAGACAGAGACAGAGAGAGAGAGAGAGACCTGATGGGAGGTACTGGTGAAATTGCTGTTAGAGAACATTAGTCACCTTCTGACAAAACACACTCCAAAATTCACGATCGCTGGATGATCTGAACCACTGTTCATTGTTCATTAGAATATTATTTTTGAGCTCCATAACTGAAATCCTGTTATTAATCCTTCACCACACGTGACTGCTAAAGGACATTCAGAAAATAAACCATCTCCTCTTCCTTCCTTTAGTCATATCATAACTGTGATAAAAATCAATATTCTAAAAATACCTGTCATTTAAATAAAGGTCCGGATTTGAAAAGCCATTAGGAGACGCTGAGTGTTTTATAGACTCAAGACTTCTACAGACTTGCATGATCAATATAGCAAAAAAAAAATGACGAGTCTGTCCTTGTGGTCGAGAGAGAGAGAGAGAGAGAGAGAGAGAGAGAGAGAGAGGGAGAGAGAGAGAGAGAGAGAGATTGTTGAGCAGAGTGAAGTGTGAAAGGTTGATGGGTTTATCAGATGAACATCACAATATTTATACGAGCTGCATATGAAAAGCTCAGCTCTGATCCTGAGTGAGATTTTCAGCTAGAGATAAGCTTCATCTCATCAGGAAGGTGTGGAACACTGAAACACACACATCCACCCACCCACACCCCCACGCGCACACACACACACACGCACACGCACGCACACGCGCACACGCACACGCACACACACACACACACGCACACACACACACACACGCACACGCACACACGCACACACACGAATACTGATACGCAGATTTTTATAATTCAACACAATCCCGGGTTCAGCGTTGATTAGCCTACAGGATTTACTGCAGTACTTAACACAATGATAAAAATGTCCTGTTTGAGCTGATTAATAAATCATATTCATTATTTTCATTTACAGTGCCCTCCACTGTAAATGAAATGCTTGTATAGAATCAGAAAAAAAAGGTTTAAATAAAATTCACCTCTTTTTTGAAGTAGCTTCATCTCACACTGAAAAAATTAAGAAAAAAAAAATCCAACCTTTAATTTGAATACATTTATTCGGAGAAAAACAAATACCTCATCAAGAAATAATTATTTTCAGCAAAAACACATGCTACAATTATTGGAAGCCCTGGTAATTATTGTGAACACAATGTAATTGCAGCATGTTTCATAAGTAAATTGTACATTTGACTTGTAGGAACTATCAAGATGTAATCTGGGACTTCCTGATTACCTGGGGGAACAAATATGAGGCGACACACAGAGGCCAAATTCCCTAAGTCATCCATCAACATGGGAAAGATAAGAGAACATCCCAAGAATATGAAGGAGAAGTGCACTGGCCTTCATAAGTAAGGGAACGGTTAAAAAAATATATAGCTACTCTCCTGAAAATGCTCATTTCTACTGTTAGGGCAATAATGAAAAGTGGACCTCAACTGAATCTGTTACAAACTCGCCTGGAAGAAGACCCAAGATTACTTTGCCCCCATGTACAATGAGAAGGATGTTAAGAGAGGCAAAACAATCCCCAACGATCACTGTTGGTGAATTACAAGTAAAAGTAAAATCTTGGGGTTACCAAGTCTCCAAAACCGCCATCAGACGCCACCTCCGTGCCAACAGATTATTTGGAAACCTTTTCTGTCAGTTAACCACAAATGTATGCACCCAGAGTTTGTGAAACTTTGCTACAACTACGAGTAACTGGAACAATGTTCTGTTTTCTGAGGAAACAAAAATGGAGTTTAAACACTTAAGGTGCGTTTGGTGGAAAAGCCAACTGTAAAATGGAGGCGGGTCTGTGATTTTATGGGACTGTTTTTCCTCTAAATGCCCTGGATACCTTGTTGGGGCACATGGCATCATGGACTCCATGAAATACCAGGAATCACACTCTGGCTGCCTCTGCCAAGAAACTCAAACTGGATCATGGATGGATCTCCCGGTAGGAGAATGATCTGAAGCATATGTCCAAATCAACACAATAAAATGGTTAACTAAGCACAGAATCATGCTTCTGCCATGGACTTCTAAGTCCCCTGACCAGAAAACTGCAGGAGAGAGGGCCTAGGACCCTGGATGATGTGGAGAGACTCTGTAAAAGAGGAATGACCTCAGAAAAAGAAAAGAAATAAAAATTTTAAGTGTAAAGTTAAGATTTTGCATTATACATTATATTATATTATATTATATTATA
>JAOVYU010000036.1:1811577-1826136 GCA_025674565.1 Synodontis membranacea | reverse complement strand
GTGCATTTTATTGATGGCATTTTGAATGCACAGAGATACCGTGACGAGATCCTGAGGCCCATTGTTGTGCCATTCATTCGCGACCATCACCTCATGTTGCAGCATGATAATGCACGGCCCCATATTGCAAGGATCCGTACACAATTCCTGGAATTGTGGGACATGTCACCCATTGAGCATGTTTGGAATGCTCTGGATTGGCGTATATGACAGCGTGTTCCAGTTCCTGCCAATTCAGCAACTTCGCACAGCTATTGAAGAGGAGTGGACCAACATTTCACAGGCCATAATCAACAACCTGATCAACTCTATGTGACAGAGATGTGTTGCAATGCGTGAGGCAAATGGTGGCCACACCAGATACTGACTGGTTTTCTGCCCCCCCCCTCCCCAGAAAGGCAAAACTGTGCACATTTCAGAGTGGCCTTTTATTGTGGGCAGTCTGCAAAAAAACGGACATGACGTATGACCACAAACCATATATGGCAGCTCTGTAGGGGGACTCATCACTTCGGTTGTGGACGCCATTTTTATATCAGCTTTCCGGTTAGTTACTTATATAAATACTTACCTATTTGGTAAGTGATTATTTAAGAAAACTTTGATACTTTAATAAAGGTGTCATCTCTCTCCTGTGTGTAAGAGAGAGAGTGTGGGTGTGTCTTTTTTTCTTGATGCAGATGCAGGAAAACAGGTCAGAAATGGAGACTTAATTTAAATGAAACACGAACACACAAAGCCGGTCCTTAAGGCGAAATAGTTCAAAGTCCCCCCAGAAAACAGCGGAAAATAGTCCCACATGAAATGTCCATAAAGTCCGCAACAGAGATCAAGTACAGATATCGACTTTAAAAGAGGCATGGACACACCACTAATTCAGTCCAGGTGAATTAGCTCCGATATGTACATTCCGCAGGTGGGCGTGATGTGTGCTCTGGGTTGATATGTAGAGAGAGATTGTGCACGCTCTGTTCCGATATGTACATTTCGCAGGCGGGTGTGATGCATGCTCTGGCTTGCCATGTTGAGAGATTTTGCGCGCTCTGTTCTGATACGTGCATTCCACAGGTGGGCATGGCACATGTTCTGCGCTGACATTACAAAAGGTGTACAGTATGTATCCATCATATGTTATTTTATGTACTACTATGTATGTGCCAATTGTTTATAAAATATTTGTCAGAACATGTCTTTTACCCTTTTTATTGTTTGAGGTCCTTTTTCAGATAAGCTATTAGCGGTTTTTATCAGTTCTGTCACGTCGTGCCAGAGTTTTATAAATACTGCATACATTTTTTTCCCTTCCACTCAGTGAGCGAAGCCACTGGGTTATCAGCTAGTATATATCCATATGTCCCTATATAACACCTACATAAATCCTACATGACTACCACCATAAAGCTACACAAGCATTTATAAGGGTTGCTTCTATCAGGTTACGACTGTCAAAAAAGCTACTTGTATGGCTTACAGTATGTAGCTGTATAAATGTCAGCCTGAAGGGCTTTAGGACAACTGACATAACCTATACAAACTCTAATAAAGAGTACTACTAAAAGATGACAGTGGCAGTTAGCTATACTAGCACTGCTAGCCACACTAGCGCCATTGGCTGGCCACGTTAGCACCTCTAGCTAACCAGCCTGATTAGCTCTGCTATCCACTCAGGGATGCTAACCAGCAGTGCTATTGTTACAAGCCAGCCATAATGGCAACACTAGAAAGCTAAAAACAACAACAATGGCGGACTACAGTGTCTTTTTTTTTTTCCTTCTTTTTTTTGGATTAGGTAGAGTAGACTCCTCACTAGATCTGCTTTTTTTTTTTTTTAATGGATGTCACAAAGTTTTAGTTGGTCTTGTTGGTCACGATAATCCCACCCCGAGTCCCTGATGTAAGCGGTTGTTGGTTCTAGTCCAGCAAAGGATTGGTGCTGCTCTCAAACCTGTTTTCTTGGCTGTGAGTCGATCACACATCAGTTCTGAACCAGCCCTTGAGCTGCCTAGGTGGAAAAGGTGATCATGAAAAGCATTTTAAATACCACCCATAAGTAAACTGTTAAAATAGTTTTATATATAGTTTAGTATAGTAGTCACGACTGGCACCTGTTACAGCTAACTGTCATGGTGAGGGTATGAACAGTAGGTGCCATAAACATATGAAAATGTAAGTTTAGGGCATTGTTAATAAGGCCATATAACATTCATATTTGAATAAATTGTAAGTTACAATTGTTAGCAAATTACTGTAGTAGAAGAGGAATATACATTTTGCGAAATTCTGTTATTGGAAAATTATCAGTTAGGGGTTGTAACAGTGATTCCGCTTCATTACACCAATCCATCATTGATGATTCCTAGAACAGCACAAGACTGAGCATTTTATTCCTCGCATAGGTTTATCAGAAACTTATTTCCCTGCCATATACAGTATGCACAGCAAATGATGAAACAGTCCTGCAAGTCTCTGACACCGAGAAAGTCTATATTAACCAGAAATGCCTTTTTTTTTTTTTTTTTTTACCATTTTTTTTTTTTTACCACTAACTGACAGAAACCCATTGAAAAGTAAAATTGCTCGTAATTGCCCTTGGATTGCAGAATTAGCTGTTAAGTCCCCAGGAATGGCAAGAAAACATCAGCAGTTTCAACCCAAGGAAAGTGGAAAAAGCAAGGACAGCAAGACGTCCGCGTACACTGCCACACTCTAACCACTGTAAAGAGCTGACACAAAGGGTTGCTGTCTGAAAGAAGTGCAGTAGTCAGAGTTGGTGTGGGTGAGGTGACCTGGATTTTCAGCATTTTCTCTCTACAAACAAGCACAGGATCCTGAAGGAAAACAGCAAGCAAGCAGAAAGCGCCATTAAAGTTACGTGTATTTAACTCTGTGATTGATTTAGGAGACAACAATTGCAGTTAAGTTAAAGAATAAAAATACAAATCAATGCCTCAGTATAGGGAAATGCAAAAGATTCCAGCCTTATAGACAACTCTCTTATATAAAGTGGATCATTTTGGTTCTGAAATCTGATTGGCTGAACCATTCAAATCCTCTACAAATGCACCCCATGTTGAATCACAAAAATGTAATTCTCTACTAATTCACCTGGATGTAAAACTACGGATAAAACTGTCACACTACAACCATTGTTTGGTCCAGAGAATTGTCTAATCTTTAATCAGACTACATTGTGTTGAAAAATAATTATTTAAAACAAATAGAATTAACAATAAAAAAAAAGTATTGAACAATGGATTTGGGGGCCAAGCTCTTCTTCTTCTTCTTCTTCTTCTGATTAAGGTGTCTATGGCAGCGCATAGACCCATATGGTAGAAAGGTTTTTAAAAGTTGGTACACTGATTTGGGACAATCCCCTATTCATTTTCACGAAGTTTCAAATTTGCATCTTGTGCTTTAGCGCCACCAAGAGGTTAAATTTGAAGGTACATTCATTATCATGAATGTAACCTTTGAACCTTACAGTATATTTGTTTTTCAGAAATTTGGTTCCATTGGATTCCTTGCTGAGATGCCAAGTCGAGTTCAATGCATGCCATTATTATCTGCCATACTGAATTTTCAGCAATTTGAATTTTATTTATTTTACACATTTTGATAAAATATAACATACTCCACTCTACTCTACTTGGACAGACTTTGTATAACCTTCACCAAATTTGTCACTGATGAACTTCAGACTGGATATATAGCTAATCGATGGATGTATCTTTAGACTAAGACTCACAAAAGTTATTTGATCATAACAGACAATCGAAATTGACAGTAAAGCATCCAAACAGGAAGTGAGCCCAAATCCCATAAACACTCTCATGCATCTACAGTACATTAAACTTGGTGGACTGAATCAAGACCTGACACAGAGGGAGTCCAGGAAATTTTGCCCCGTTTTTACCACTCAAAGACACTATAATAAGAAAAAATATTGTTTTTGTCATTACTCTTGGTCTAAAATCATGACTGTTATTTGAAGTCATGCTTTTTTTTAGATCTTGAGGTCTGGACAGTCTGTGATTGTACAGTATTTGATAGCACAGCCACCAAACAGCATGTGAGGCTATTTCTCAGTAAAGCTTTTATGTATCTACATCAAACTTGGTGAAATGACTCAAGACTCCACCCTGATGAAATCCTACAGCAGTTATCCTATTTGACCACCCAGGGATGCTACAAATGTTTTCAATCTTTACTTTTCATGTCTTTGGTCTGAAAGCCTAATTGTTTGGTCGAGTCAGGCCTTGATCCTTACACCAGAACATGTTCAGGGTTTCCTGCTCAAAGATCGTATCAGATAGCAAAGCTGACAAACAGGAAGTGAGCTCATATCTTGGCTAAGCTTTGGTCATTGTGCCATGTTCATTTGCTTGGCCCCCTCATTGCTGCATGTTATGTCACTGTATTGTTTTTGTCACAGTTTTTCCTCTTCTAATTTAAACTGCTAATACTTGAGTCTTCTTCCATGATTTAAAGCTTATTTATAATAAAACTAAATTTATTTAGCAACAGTCTGTTTATTACTAGCCTTAGATTTAGAGTATCTGCCATACACGTCCATGTGAATGGGTTGTTACTATAGAAATGGTAATATGCAGAATTGAAAGACGCCTGTAAATATTTGCACTAATATATTTGGTGCAAACAAAATAAACCAGCAAATATTTTAGAAAATAAAAGGGTTTTGTGCGTTACTCTGCATGAAGTGCAGCACAAAAGAAATGGCTGGAGTGGCATCAAGTAGAAGAGTAAAAAGCATCAGCAAACACACTCACACACTCTCTCAGATTACAATACCATCTCGTAATTGCCCCCTCCATCTCTGACTTACCCAGCATCACTGTGGCTGCCTCTGAAACCACCAGGCTTGGTAAAAGAAAGAGCCAGCAAGCCGGCTGTTATCGATTGCGGTTCATCAGCCTCCGAAGTCCATTGATCTTTCCGGTCACTTCACATTGATCATTGTCACAAAAAAGCGCTACAACTGGGGCCTGAGCTTGACTTCACTTTATTACTAACATCTATATTTAGGAAAGTTCTTTGATTAGACTTCCTGCAGTGAAATGTACTGTACGGTCATGCTATGTTCCTTTATTACAACTAAAGTGCAAAACACCAACTGGGGTATAGCAAGGTTCAACAGTGTGTCCAACCCATTTTTCATCTGCAATCATATGTGAAAGTATACTTCAAGTGAACAATATGTGGCCACATGTGAAGCGAATCTGAAAAATCAGCAATATTTTAGCTTACTGAGAAAAACTCAATCAAACATGAATGAAGCATTAAGAAAGTCTGATGTGGAAACAAATTATTCGTGCAAAAATCACGTGTGAATAATGATTGGTGTGAACAAATCACATGAACATAAATTAATGATGTGAAAGATGAGTCATGTCCCAAGTGAAATCATGCAAGAATCATATATGAAATAAACGAATCAGATGTAAAATATGACATTTGAAGTAAAAAAAAAAAAACCCAGATGAATCATGTGGAATAAATGAATCACATGTAAAATAAAAATTCTCATGTAAAAAATCTCATGAAAATAAATTAATTGTAAAAAAGAAGGGGAAACACAGACAGAATGCAAAAATAAATGATTCGTGTGTGGAAAATAAATGAATCAGCTGTAAAATATGCCCTTTGAAGTAAAAGAATCGTGTAAAAAAAAAAAACAGATGAATCGTGAAATAAATGTAAAAATCTCATGAAAATAAACGAATCATGTAGAAATCAGGCAATGAATAACACAGACATCATGTAAAAATAAATGATTCTTATGTGGAAAATAAGAGATTTTAAGAGATGATTCATGAAAGGTATTGTGAAGTGTCCAAAATCCACATGTTAAACTCAAGTGACTTTTTTTAAAGGCTCCACCAACCACAAACCATCCATCTATTTGGAGGGGGGGGGGGGGGGGGGGGGATACACAAATACATAAAAAAAGATCCACATGCTGTGGCATAAAATATCGCTCAGTGGAGGTGGATGGAGTGCTTGAGGTCTCTTCAGCAGTAGGCAGAGGATCAGTGGAGGTGGAGGAAGTGCTTAAGGTTCCTTCGCCAACGAGTTCCCCAGGGTTCATGGTGCGAGGCCCTTCTAAATACTTCATAAGAGAACCTGGGGAAATATGAGACCGACCAAACATGAGCCAAACACCCACGCACAAACAGAGCATGCACACACACACACACACACACACACACACACACACACACAAACTTGCCCACATTCAATTCTGTGTGCTCTCTCTCTCTCACTCAGACACACACACACACACACACACACACACACACACACACACACACACACACACACACACACACACATTAACTGATTAGATAAAACATGCAAAAACAGTATGTGGTTGCCAGTGGTAACAGTGATAATGAAATAAACTCTTTAAATAATATAACCTTCAATGGCTGTTTTTTTGCTGACTAAAATAGTCATAAAGGGCTTACGTAGGTCTAATGTATCCCTATGCACTCTAAATGTGTTCACCAATGTCTCAAAGCAAAGAAATTTACTTTACTCCTTAAGTAGCCCTTTAGTATTACTACCATTATTTGGGCTTTAACTCATCATTAACTGTTCTTCTATGTCAATTGTTATAAAGGTCTTATGTAAATACTGTGTAGCCATTAATGTACTGCCCATTAAGTGGTTCTATTGCACTCTTTATGATGTCAAGTCATGTTAACATAAGCTTTCTTAACAGCATTTGTCACATTATGTCATTTGTCATAAAGTCCTTATGTACTGTAGGTCTAATGTAGCCCAATGAACTCTGTTTCAGTTGCCATACAGGGCTTGTGTCATAAACATGTCATTTAGCCATATAAGCACTGCAACTTAGTAGTATTAAAATGAGATTCATGATGTTAATTCCTCTTAGAATAAGCCATCATAAAAATTTGTATTCTGCTTTACGTCAGTCATCAAAAAGGTCATATGTAGGCCTAATGTATTCTTATGAACTCAAAGTGCTTCCCATGATTTCTGTAAAAGAAATGTTGCTTTATTTGTCTACAATAGGTATGTATCTCTTAGGAAGTAGTACCACACACCTCATTTACTATCCTTCTGTGTCAGGTGTCGTAAAGGGCATATGTAGGTTTAATGAACTCCATGATTTTAGAAAATATAAACATCAAATAAACTTGCAACATCCAGCATTTTCTGGAATAATGCATATTTTCTAGCACTGATACAGTGAAGCCATGTAGTTATGATGGTATAATGATTCAGTATTTTTTGAGTAATTACAATAGAAAACAAACAAACAAACAAACAAACAAACAAGTCAATAGATATAGAGACAAAATATAATCACTTCCTGTTCCATTTATTGCAATAAAATTATGAATTCATTCAATTCATAAGAATTTAAGCTATTAATAGCTAGTATTTGTGTTAAATGAAATGAAATTTGCAATGTAGTACAAATCATTACAGGCTCATCGTACACAGTATGGACAACACTTACCTTTGGATTGTTTTGACTTCATTCCTCCTTTATCTTTTGTCGTCCTATAAACTATCCTTCCTGACAGTCAATTCCATTTCATGATGCGCTGCAATTGAAAATCTGTCAGTCTTTACTTTACTTTATAGTCACAATTCAGAGATCATTCCTGTAAAATGTGTTATCTGACTGTCAGAAGAGAGAGGGTGCAAGGCGATGTCGTTGGTTTTTTCCATCTATATTTGCTCGTAAGGGAATTTTCCGCTTGGTAATGGGAAAGGGGGGGGGGGGGGGCACCATAGATGACCTGTCGCAATCTGTCTTACTACACCACTGACAACACTTTTTTGGCTATAAATGGTATCACACTGTCAGATAACATGAGCCATGTGCTAGTGTCATGCTGCTAGTTACACGCTTGCCAGAAAGCCACCAGAATAATCATGAATTTCCAAGTCCCGCCTTTTTTTTTTTTTTTTTATTTTAATGCAAATCCGACAACTTACTGTATTCAAGATTTTAGGCTCTCTTTTGTTATTTTGTCTGAAGTCATTTTTTCAGCATGGGAATTTCAGTTAGTATATGATGATTCTGAAGCAATGTTTTTATGCACGCATATAGGGTTTATAAGGGTTTATAAAGCTGGGCCAATTAGAACAGACAATTCTACACTGCCAAACCTTTACAGTGCAGGAAAAAAGGTTCCTAACACTTTTGATAAATGCCATATTCACCAAGACCTACATTCATAGCATGTTATAATGCATTTATTAGGCATTATATCACCAATACAACAACAGTTTGAGAATACAAACCAGATATGAAGGGCTTATGTATGAAGACCTACAGTACATTAACACTCATTACCTGTTAGAATGAATTCATACGACCTCATAAAGACGTTATAGTTATTTATGAAAAGGCATTAAAGTTTATAGTAATATCATTGATGTATTTATAAATAGTTAATATAATTCATTATAAGCATGGTACTATTATTATTATTATTATTATTATTATTATTATTATTATTATTATTATTTAATATTCTTTCCTTGAGTGAGTTTATAAGCAACATAATTGTAAAAAAGAGCACATGACAGATCATTTGTTTCAAGGGCCTTCTGGTAATGTCTGTCCACACGGCGGCCATCTTGGCGACGTTCCAAAGCAGTTATTTTCAGTCCTACAAGAAAAGCCTCCATCTAGCGTAACGAGGTTAGGCCCATAAAAGACACCCATTTAAAATGGCTGTTAAAGTGTGACTAAAATGAGGTAAGTAAATACCACACACAAATAAATAAATAAATAAATAAATAAATACATAAATAAATAAATAAGTAAAATATTTTATTTTATTTTGATTTTAAACTACAGTTAAAACTGTAGTTAAACTACAGTTAAAGTATTAGGTTGTGGTGACTCCTGTGTATGAGTAATTCTTCTCTATGAATGGATTAAGCTTCATTTTTATTAGCGTGGTTTTATTAATTAGTTGTTAAAATTGTTATTAAAATTGTTGAGTGTGTGTGTGTGTTTGATATACAAGCCAAATATCACACATTACTAATGTAATTTTTTTCGAGAAGGGTTTACCTGTAGTCTCACAGCTGACAAGACACACCCACTTTTCAATGTGACACACCCGCTTCAGTAAATGACACACCCCTTGAGATAACACCTGGTGGAAATACTGCCTAAAACCTAAACCTAATCCAAACCCTAATCTTAACCTAATCTAATAAGGCTGCAGTAGAGTACAAGATACACTGTATTATTATTATACACAGTGTACTGCTGGGCCCTTGAGCAAGGCCCTTAACCCTTAACTGCTCAATTGTATAAATGTGATATATGTAAGTCACTCTGGATAAGGGCATCTGCCAAATGACTTAAATGTAAATGTAAATGTATAAGATGGCGGCTAGATGCAGTGGGCGTGTCATTTAGTAGGTGTGTCATGTATGTCCTATGCGTAGACCTACTTGACCATTTTCAGTTTTTATGACCAGTTCTAATCCATGTTGGAAACGATCTCGTCTGCACGTGCAAAGTATAAGAATCTGATGGGCCAGATTTCTTTACCATCCAGGTGATTGGCTATTTTTACAAAGGGGCGGGATCATCATGCATGGTTCCATTTGCATTTCAAGCAGCGTTCTGTCTCTGCACAAAATCCCTCTTGTTGATTTGCACAAATGCATTTCACACAGCGAGCACCCTTCTTTGAAGTCAATGAGGACATTGTTAGACGTAAATAAAGTGTTTTGTTTTAATTTTTATTTATTGTCCTTAGACAGGGAGAAAGAGGGGAAGAGGAAGGCAAGAAAACCAAGAGAAAAACAGAACATGCATTGTCAGGAAACTATGTACATTAATGCCACTCAACGTTAAACACACCTACATTTTATTTGATATGACGTTATAAAATCGAGTCGTCCAGTTTTCCGGTAATTACAGCAATTCGTTTACTATGCGAGTAATATCCTAATGCTTTCAATGATACCAATTCATTACTATTACCACATAATCCCGCGTCTCTCTCTAAATCAATTAGCTAATAGCTGAAAGCTAATGCTATGGCTATGCACATTTGTTTACGACTCCACACAAAGGCCATATTAACACCTCCAAACCGGTCCCAGCCAAAATTACCCTGGCCTTTGCGTCCACAATGCAATGAGCCATAAATCAGAGTGCTGACTGGTCATCTTTATTACGATTCTAACCTGCCTAGTCATAAAAAATACAGCGCGTGATTTATGAGGCGAGCACGCACGCCAGGAGCTAGATTTGGAAGCCATGTTTTATGAATGCTAGGCTCTGGCGTATTTGATGAACTGTAGGGTCAGTAGATGAAGTCTTACTGGAGAGAGATTCATATTGTAGATCTTTAGTACACTATTTTCTCCTTGAGCTTCAGAGCGTCGCTCGTAAATCAGATCGTTATTTGTCATGAAAAAAAAAAAGAAGAAGTGAGGATTGATTACTTCATAGCCTGGAATCATGTTGCATAATTCAGCACATTTCCTTTACTGTAATCATTGAATTTTGTCTTCCTCTTTGCACCAAAAACTGTCCTTGTGTCTTCATTTGATCCCATGATACACCTTGATATCGATTCTACACGTCTCTGAAACTGCATGAGTGGGCTTTTTTTTTTTTTTTTTTCCCCTCAAAGATTTTCTCTCAGTTGGTGGCAGGGAGCGCTTTCCAACACATCGCTCCAAAATCTCCCCTAGGTCTTAAATCTGCTTGAGTTCTGGCCATAGCATATGATTTACCTTATTTCCGTGCGCATCAATCCATTCAGAGCCCCCCCTGTGCCCTGTAGATGGGGGCGGGGTTTCCCTGGAAGAGACCACACCCATCAGGATAGAAATGTACAGCCAATTCACTGTATTTTATTTCAATTTGTGTGTATAGGACTGGAATAGAGGCATTTCTAAATCAATTCATTAGCAATTAAAAAATATTCCTTAATAAATGTATGGATTTCATAAATTCATAAATACTTATACTAGTGTTTGATTTTAGGCTGCTGGTGGCTTTATGCTTTACATAATTGAAAAACAGCAGTTCTTCTGATAAAGAAAAAAAAAATGGTGTAAAAAAAAAAAAAAAAACAAAAAAAAAAAACATGGCTTTCCAATAAGGCAAAAGGGTTAAATGTGTAGTGGTCAAATTTGATTTCATAAATCAAAATACAAACAAATACAGATATTTTTCTCTTAAAGCCACACCCGCAAGAAGCTTTGTGGGTTTTGTTGCGTGTAGATGTGTGTAGATGCCTCCTTTCCCCAACTGGTGTTTTGCATTTAATAAGGATTTAATATAAGCTTATTTATTTGTTTATTTGTTTGCTTATTTTTGATTAAATGAAAAATATGGGGGGAAAAAATCTACATTCATTCACAGTTAACTTCACAAAAAAAAAAATCACTGTGTTCCCATGTGGCTGTTAAGAGATCGTAAGTTTGAGTCCTAACGATGCCACGCCTATCCGTGGCCTGGAGCCAAGAGATCAAAGAGAGCTCACTGGGTGGGAGGGGCATGCTCTCTCTCAACTGTCATTCACAGTGACACTAGCCAATCGTGGGCATATGTGAGCTTCTGTATGAGGAAGAGGGCAAAGTGCACTTGATTGTGTTACGCTGCCCCGTGATGCAGCAGTTTGAATAGATGTGGTCGGCTGGATTTGTGCGTTATGTGTTAATCTTAACCTCCCCCAGTTGATGATCGGGAAAAACTGGGAAATCAAGAAGAAAAATATGGCAGGGGGAGGAAAAAAAAAATCACTGACCCAACTTTTCATATTCTCCGACAAAATAAATGTCGAAGACGAAACGTTCCAGTCAGAGATACAGGACTGCTGGGGTGTCAAAGCTGAACCCCTAACTGCTCAGCTTTATTCTATGATTGAATATAAATGTTCAGTAAGCAGTGATGTGGGGTTGTATGGTTAATCTATGCCTATTTCAGAGCCTCTGGGTCAGTGCAGCTGCAGGAACAGTAATAGTCTTTCATTTCTGGACTGCATTGTCCTTTCCTGATCCATTTCTGCATGGTTTCTACCCCCTGGAGGCTTCCATTCGCTCTGGCCTCAGATTGGAGCTTCACTTCCAGGCAGCATATGTCGAGCTTGGCCTCTGTCTCCGGCATCTCGCTGGGAAGCGCGAGGGCACCTGAGACCAAAAGTCGTCGGAGCGGAAAATCCTGCTGACGTTGCGCCTCCTGGCATGGGTGCCAGCCTCGCTGTCTCCGGAGCACATGGATATACTTGACCAAGGTGACCTCCGATTTATATCTCACAACGGTGAACTAATCGTTCTGTTCACAGACTACGGCGGCGTCCCAAACCGCACAGTAGCGTACTGAGTAGTGTGTTGCAGCAAGCCCTGATGTCATGTTCGAAATTTAATACAGTTTAACTTGACTGTGATTTAGGACAGGCTAGACGCAGACAAAGTGCTAGCAATATCTAGCTCGGTAGAAAATGAGCGAAATATGGCATTAGCTTCAGGGAGTATTGACGCAAACGACTTCTTCAGTAAATATATGGACGTTTCTAAAGATACTTTTGAGGGGTTTTAGTTCTTTTTCATTTTTGGCTCCAGGCTGTGAAACAGTTCATATAACAGACCAAAACATTCATCAGTTTTATAGCCGAGTTTATGCATTTGGGGTGTTGTTGGGTTTGGATGTTAAACAGGCAGGAAAAAAAAAATTGTAGGGGGTAACGCCAGTTTTGTTTGCCCTAATACTAACTACTGTTTAATTGAAAATATAATGATGATTGACAGGTGCGTATCCCTGGCAACAAAGACAACTGCAGTGAAGTGTTTGTGCTCGAAAGTGCTAGTGATAGAAAAGTGTGTGTTGGTGTACTTCTAGCAGAACAGCCTTTATAGAAAATGAAAAAACAAAAAGAGAAATAAATCTCTTCGCATTGAGTTGACAGGAGCTTTAACTAGTACATGAGTGGCATCCAGTGGCATTGACTAGAGCTCTATAAACGACCATGAAAACCTGAGATCCTGTTTTTTCTCATGTAGGGACCATGGTCCTTCTCCGTCACACCACAGAGTATAAATCCTTCTCTCGGGACTCGGGCCAAAGGCATTAACTTGTGAAGTGAATTTAAGTGAAACCAATGAAATGGTGTGCATCCATTTACTTTCTTTAATTCGAGAAGGATAACAGCATCCTTTATAACCCTGAATAAAATGCTCCTCGTGCAACAAAGCATGTCTCAAGGTTAACTCCTGCTTGGGTCGCCACAGAGATGATTAGAAACCGGCTCTGGATCATCGCTAATCAGACGTCTCTGAGGACTGAAAGCAGCCATTGGACGGGAAAAGACTAAAATACGGCAGTGTGCTGTTATAGGAAAATAATTGTCACTGTTGACCCAACCAAAACAGATTATTTGTCCATAAAGTGCTTTATTGCTCTTAGAGCACATTTTAAAGAATGACATGACCAAACTTTTTTTTTTGTTGTTTTGATCCACTTCTAGTTGCATAACATCTGTGAAACAAGTTCCTGTTCTCACTTAAGTTATAACAGCTATAAACAATTTTTTCCCTCTCTTTTTTTCTCTGTGCTGACGCTGGAGACTCCTTCCAAAAAAAAACAAAAAACAAAACCAAAATCTGCTCGCAGATAATATAATAACATAAGTCCATCAGTATAAACCAGTGATGTGCCTTGTCGAAGTCACAGAAAACTAATCATCACCTGCTGACCAATCAGAATCCAGCATTCCAAAGCACTGTGCTGTAATAATTTTTAAGATATCTGTCACTGAATGCTACACAACCCTGGAACAAGCTCGAGAATTTCCTTCAGCCTGTAGCACTGCATGCTTAAGTACTCATCGTTACTCACTGTGCTGTGATTAATACTCGTGGTCCTGCACGCTATAAGGTCACGGGATTGATGGCATTCTGGATGTTAAGTTCATAAAGAAACAGTTTGTCACTTTCACCCGATACAGCGGTGCGTACAGGCACTTAGCTGGAGGCCAATGAGAAACGTGCATGATTGATAATCTTGTGCGAGCGGTACAAATACCACAGAAAGAAAAAGGTACAGTGCGTTCCACTGTGAACCATATTGACTGTGCTTTGCAACTCACAGGCTGACGATCTCCCAGCGGGAATCCGACACATTATAGTCCTCAGGCCATGAGTAGTCCCCGAAGTCACACCGCATTCATCCATTCATCTCTCCGGCTTCACTTTTTTTTTTTTTTTTCCCGAACGATTGAGTCTTCCAATAAGTGTCATGGGTGCTGCGGGCTACGTGTAGCAATCACATTTGCAAGTTTTGAAGAGCGAGCCTGGAAGTGGTAGGGGAGCACTTGAGTGAAGATTATCAGGGTCCCGCACTTCATGTCGACATCTTCAGCTTTAGGCAATCCTATTACCCGTCTACAGTCCTCCACTTCTTGAGGTTTATCTCGCAGTGCAGCTGTTCCTGGAGGCGCAGCCCGGGCCATATTTATTGCAAACCGGCTCTGCTTCCAGGTGCTTGATTTAAAAAAAATTAAAAAGAAGAACCCCCCC
>JAOVYU010000036.1:1777587-1790316 GCA_025674565.1 Synodontis membranacea | reverse complement strand
GGGGGGGGGGTGTACAGACGCTTGGCTTCAGAGTTATATCTGTAGTTTCTTTTTCCCGAAGCAGCTGTAACTAACTCTGCCACACCCTGAGGATTCACGTACTGCATCACAGCACAGCGACGTTTCGCAAACACTTGGTCCACGCACAGATGCCCTGCCAAAACGACATATGTTACACTTCATGTCACACCAATAATGGATCATGCTTCAATGCACACTGAAGGAGAACGCTGCAAAAACTCCTCATTCAAAATTCTTTGAGTCTTGGAGTGCTTTTTCTTAGAACAGAAACCCGTGTTCCGTTGTCTCCGCCTCAATGTGATTCCTTAGGAACATGAAGCAATGACAGTGGAGTCAGGTCTGAGAGGATCTGATCAAGGTTCTGCTTAGAGAAAAGTGAACTCTGATGAGAAAGCAATTCAAGTCTGAAATGACTTAAAACAGAGCTTTTTTTTTGAGTCCTGGATAATGGGAACATTGAATTAAACAACAACGACAAAAAAGACAAGAAAATTCAGGATGATGCACAAATGTTTTATATTGATATCAAATCTTTTATTTAGTGCCAGATCCATGTTCTCTGTGCACCGAGTCAACTCAGATTCAGAGAGTGAATCAAACATGTAATGAATATCGAATCATTTATTTTTTTAATGTCGCTGATGCAGACATTTTTTGCCATGATTGCATTTATGACTCCAAATGAAAGATCTTTAAGATGACATTTTCCTTTGCTTTGGAGTTTGTCTAATGAAGCGCAGTGTGAAACTAAATCGAAGCCAAAAAAAAAGCAAACGAAGCAAAAGAATCAATTTCATTTTGATTCACACTGTTCGTACAGATAGGTGGTGTGAAAGTGCGCTAAACCAGAATGTCTATACCTGCTGCTTCACGGTGAATAACTCAGAACCCTCAGAACCCAACCTTTTGCAGCCCATCTGTCAGAATGCAAACACTCTGCCTTTTTTCAATATGGGAAGCGTCTGTGTTTTAACGACAGGCGCGTTAACGGCCGCTATGTACCCCGTGACGCCTTCATGTGTTATGGCGGAACGAGAGATTATTACAGAGTGTTCATTTTGCTGATGATGGAGATAATTGTAGCCTGTGGGATGCTCTGGCAATGCAAAGGTACATCCAGAGATGTTCTGCAGGTGGAAGCAGCTGCGTGCCGATCTCATGGGAAGCACAGGATGAAGTGCGTGCTTGACGTTTCCTTCCAGCCGCAGCGTTCCTCAGCCTCTCCTGTAGAATCCCTGAGTCATTGCTTCACTTTTTATCCCCTGTATTTAACACAAAGCCTAGCCACCCAATTCCGTGGCATGATTTCACACTCCAGAAAAGGACCGAAGCAGCACACGGTTGTTTCGATTCAGTGTGCGGTGTATGTCGCTGCAGGAAACGGCCGGGAGATTAGCAGGTTGACATGGTGACAAAGCCCTCTAACTGCTGCCTTTTGATCCTTCTACATCCTCTCGCTAATGTCAGACACGAGAAAAGAGCTCAAAGGAAATCTGCCAGCGAGACGAGACGACTCCGAGAAAGCCGGGCTTCTTTCATTAAAGTGAGTACAAGAAAACCGTTTCTTTCTTTATTAAGCCAGCCCTGTTGAATTCTGGATTCTGCTCAGAAGGTGTTGATTAAATTTCTACCACAATAGCGGACAAAGCAAATTGCAGGTTTATGTTAAAGGTCCACTATGTAGGATTTTCCGGGATCTATTAACAAAAATATAAAATAACCTTCATAAGTATGTTTTCATTAGTGTATAATGACCTGTAACTCCAAATCATTGAGTTTTCATGAGCTTAGAGCGTCAGCGGGTAGAGTCCACCTCTACGGGAGCCGCCATGTTGTGCCACCACAGTAGCCCAGAACGGACAAACGCTTAGAGTTGCGCCTTCCACATTTGCATTTTTACAAGTGGCCGCATGAATCTGGAAGGGAGCACCAGAAAGGCAGCAAAGAAGAAGAATAGAGGACAAGGAAGAGAAAAGAAGAGAAATCAGCATTTGCTGGTGCTGGCTAATACGTTTGAGAATGCAACTTTTGAAAAAGGGAGGATCATACAGTAGTTATTATTTTGCACGGAAAAAGCAATTGAGTGTGAACGTAAGTACTTGGAAGTACGCTACGGGCGCCTGACGGCCATCATACGCTCTAATGCACGCTTGGAAAAGGAGCGGAAAGGGACGGGCATTCAGGGGGTTGGATCTTACATAGTGGACCTTAATGTTTTAATGCATTATTGTTTCTATAGTAACAGCTGATTCACAGGGACCTGTACAGCAGATGCACCACATAAATGGTATGAAACAATAAACATTTATGGAAGGAGTCTCCAGTGTCAGTGCTTTGTAACAGTCAGATGTAAAGCCATAACTTTTGTATAATGAGTTGTTTAAGGGGTTTAGTTATGCATCATGACACAAAGCATTGCAATGCAAAACATTTGAGTGATGTGCATCAATGACTCTATCACTATCTAATGCACCGTTTGGACACCAGAGGTCCCGACACTGGTCACATTCTTAATCACAATTTTGGGGGGAATTTGGGTGCACATGAATTTCATTCATGCATGTACAATATTAAACCCCTGTTTTGTTTATTTAGACAAAAGGATTTGAATCGAATCAAAATTGTGAAGCTAAGTATTGCGAATCGAATCGAATCGAATCGAATCGAATCGAATTGTGCCTGGAGAATATTGCTACACATCTAGTAGTCAGTTACAGGAAGTGGTTTTCTTTATATTCATAATCCAATTATTTTAAATGTCAGGTACAAATATACAGTACACTCTGTTTCTTTTTCTGTCCTAAAATGCTCACCTTCATCTTCCCAAACAGCAAAGCCATATTGTTCTCACAATGGTGGGAAATGAGTGAAGGTTCAAGTACAAATGTTTCCTTGAAATATTTGTGGATTTTATTCTGCGTGGGAGCATCATCAGAAGCTTAGAGTTCTGATCAGAATCACACACACACACACACCACTTTAAATGAAATTGAATTAAAACTTGACACACACTGTTTTTTTTTTTTTTTAATCCTCCTAAATACCAACACTGAAGAGATTTGTTTATTTTGTGTATATCAATTATTAAAGATCCCCACCAAGAACCAGTGTCTGGTGATTCGTTAAAGAAAAAAATATATAATAATAATTAAATAAAATGTGATGGACCAGACCCAAAAAAGCACTTGCATTGCCAGCAGAACTGAATTATCCGTGTGCTTTTTTCTCCTGTTTTTTTTTTTTTTTTTTATGATGGAAAGGAAAGGGAAAAGGGAAAGCTGGCTGGCCAAAAGACCCGAGGCTCAGAAAAGAGGACAGAACACACTCGAGTCTTTGGCAGGAGTGTCTGGCATCCAGAGCACAGCGCAGAACAGCTGCCCACTGCCTCTGGTTGTTGGGTCGAGAACATTTCTGGGCCAGAGAACCGATGCCACCCTGTCGTGATGTCGGGACTGCCAAGAAAATATTGACTTTCAAACCAGTTTGAATTATCTCATGCTGGTCACCGTGATAGAGGACGACACGTCCAGGTCACGGGAGACGACTCGTTTCACACGAAGTCATTTTAAAACGGAGCGCATTTGCAATCTATTTATGGATAATCCACCCCTAATATACCTTTAATCACCTGATTGAGCAAATCCATAAAATTTACGAGCATAATTGTCCGTGTGATTTTTTTTTTTTTTTTTTTTTTTAGCATTTGGACCAATCAACCCCAGAGATTGGATTGTTGGTTGAAAATAATTCTGCTTCTGGAAGCTCGTGTAAGCCCAACAGAGTTGAAAATGGATTAGTTGGCAAAGGAGGAAGCAGATTTTCTCATCAGCGCCAATAAGCAAATACACTGTGCATCTGAGACTAGAGTAGATTTGGGGTAATAAAGCAGTCTAGTTGTGAGTCACAGCTTTTCCCCGAACCAATAACAGTTTGTAAAAGGGAAGGGACGGATTGGGGATTGTTTTTCTCTCATCATTTATTGAAAAAAATAAATAAATAAAAATAAAGCCATTAAATGCGGACAGTTATGCAGATTGGATTAAACAAAATCAACAGACATATAAGCTCCGGTTATTAAATCAAATAAAATAAAATAAAGTAAAACGAGCACTGAGGGGGCGCAATGGTCAGTACTTTCACCTCACAGCAAGAAGATTCTGTACAACGATGCTCCCTGTGAACTTATCTTTAAGATCAGAGACGGCATGTATTGCATCTCATCCCCCAAAAACAGAACATTTTTAAATCATGTATCATGGACGATGATAATAGCAAAGAGTTGTCCGATATTATATGAGGCATTACATAAAAAAAAATGAAAGTGCACATTTTATCTGGACACGTCTCATAACCACCATGTTCACTGTGGAAGACGGAGGAGTGTCAGTGATGCTCACTTCTCTGAAAATGGCTGAAATGATCTTTTTTTCCCCCTCCAGGGTGAATACAGAAGGTCACAGTATTGTTCTTTAAGTGTTATTCTTTAACTCCTGAGCTTGAAAGAAATACAGTAATTTGGTGGTAGTTAGTTACGCACGGTATGTTTCTGTCCCGATTAAACGTATTATCTTTATATTACATTTCTTCATCTGACAGAGTATTTCATCCAAATGAAGCCGAATATAATCCGAGCATAAAAGTGAACACTTGAGGTTTACAAGGTCTTGAAGCAACATTCTGGAAATAAGGCGGAATCTAATCTATCTTATGCATAGTGTCCATATAGTGTAAAAAATAAATAAGTATATATATTTTCTTTTCTTTTATGAGGGCCAAGCACCGTTGTGGTTAGAAATGTCAACCTTTTTCAGTAGCTCCGCCCACTTCACATTTTAGCTAATTTGTATAATACTGTAGCGTTTTTGACACGCCGAACACAGCGGAGATCAGACAAGTTAGCTCTTTTTGTCCCCCAATGCAATGACTAGGGTGCTCTTTTATTTGACAGAAAGCATGGGTACACAAGAACGCATCACTTGAACGGAATCAGAATAATTCAACACACAAAACATGTCCGAGGCCATTAAACTAGCACAGCTGGGCCAGGAGGGTGAACCGCACAACCCCGCCCCCCCCTGGCATAGACTTCCCGTAAATGCGCAGCAAGGGATGATGGTCGCTAGCCATCACCCCGCCCACGCCACAATACACAATGCATAGTTTACTACTACTCCTAGGATTTTTGTCCAGTCTTTACCAAATTGTTATCAAGTTACTCAGCGGAGTATGAAACTCAATAATTATCAAAAACCTTTAGATTTGTAAACAACAAGGCCACTGTATCCTAATCAGTGTTTGCAACGTGGAGCTTAATTTCTGAGGATCCAGTCTGATGTTAATCGATGGTTGTTTTAGTGTTCTATCCACAATCTGCCACCAGGGGTGCTATTTTGCAAGGAGTGCTTGGTCCCCACAGGCCACATTTAGGGCTCAAATTACAAAGTGAAGTAAAGCGACGTGTATCGGCCTGACAGCGGCGCTATAGAGCAAGAGTTTATGTTTTTGGCCGATGTCTTAAGACTCTTGATCTTTTGATCTGGATTTTATGGCGATGACCCGTAGGGACCAAGCACTCTTTGCAAATTTCCTGGAGCTGTTTCCATTTTCTCTTGGCTGCTTCCTAAAGCAGAAGGTGCAGGTTCTTGCCAGGCATTCTAACAGCGCTCAGAACTGATGGCTAATCATATATGTTTATATGAACAAACCAGTGCTGAAAAAAAAAAGACGCATCACACTGCAGGTCCGATGAGATGAAACCAACCTCGGCTCTTAGCTGACTATAGCATCCCTTCCTGCAATGCTCAGAATTCAGCGCACGCTTGCGTAGCGTTATACATTTTGCCGAGACACATTTCTGTATGCACCGATGCATAAAATGTACTTAGCAAAGCTCGAACCATATGCAATCGTGTAGATACGTAAGGAATGTTTTGGGGACATATAAGAGTCAGCTTGATTCCATTCTCATCTCATTTTATTTGAATAAACCCTGCCTAATTTTAATATTATTTATAGCATATGTGAGCATATTTTTTTCAGTATAAACTTGTTCCTTCAGCTGTCACTTGTCTTGCAAAGTGATCATCCCTTCATTTTCTTTTTTAGATCATAATTTGCTAGTCTTATGGATAAGATGTTAAAGGTCATCGCAGAGGTAGTCCAATTGTTATGTAACTAATTGTCTTCACAAAACAGTAGCTTGTTCACCGTTTCTGTGCATGCGTGGCACAAATGGCGTAGCACTACTTCCAACCTCCAAAACACTAGGTGGTGCAAATTAATAAATAAATAAATAAACACAATGCACCTATTTATTTCTTCTTCTACGGCACTTCTTCCACATGCCGTAGAAGACGAAATAAAATAACGACGAAGAAGAGTTTAAACGGCGTTGCTGCTCACCTCCACTTATATAGGCACGTGCTGGAGGTGGTGTTTGAGAGATTTTGTAAGGTTTTGCTGAACACTTCTTCACTCGGGTTATTCCGCTTAAATATATAGAGATTATAATATTTGTACAAAAGATATATATATATATATATATTTTTTTTTTAACCGTGAGTACTTAGGTTTATGTGTGTAAAATGTAAATGTAGTTGACAATGCCTAAGAATGATATAATATTGTGTAATATTGTGTTTGGGTTATGCTGTGTATAAGTTATGCCATTAAGTTATTTGCATCTTTTTTCTCTCTCTTTTTTATTTTTTATTTAAAGAAAAAATCTGTAAACGGTAGCAGAACCTTTTTTTTTTGTTACAGGTGAAGTTGCCATGTTTTTTTTTTTTAAGAATTAAATTAATGTCACGTAGCAGGTTTATTTTTTCACTTGACGAGTAATAGAGATTTACACTTTTTGGTTTGTGAAATTAAATGTTTTCTTACTTGTCTTTTCCATGCAGAGAATCAGGAGTTAAAATAAAATAAATAAATTTTTTTCATTCAAAATCTCAACACTGTATAGTACAGGAACAATAGAATGTTGTGTGTGTGTGTGTGTGTGTGTGTGTGTAGAACTTGAATTTCCAAAGTAGATTATTTTTGTAGATGGTCACCTCCGTGTGAAGTGAGAAGCAGTTCTTCAGTTTGTCGTACGCTTTGTTCTTTAACACCAGGAATTTTTGTGTATTTATTCAGGTAGGTCTCAACTCCTCATCTCCTGTAACACGCACTTGTGCAGTGGAATGTTCTGGTGAGTGACCAGGTCCTCGGGTCGGCCGTCTCAGCGTTCACGTCCATGGACCCGCCCATCATCGTCTCGGGTAGACTCTTCATTTGTCCCGCACTGTTACACGAACCTGGCGTTCACGGTCTGCGTCAGCTTTAAAGGTAACGCCGTTAAACGTTGTTGTGCTTCATGGTTTTCATAACTGATGCCTTTGCTTATTTATTTGCAGCTTAATCAAATTCTGAGCTTCATAAAGTCTTTTTGGTGACCTGCAGTTATTCATTTTTAGGATAAATAAAGTGCAGCTGTTGTTGTTCAGTCTCGCTTTCTACTTCTCATATAGCTAAACAGCTGTTTCTGACAACTGGAGAACCTGCGTAATCTTCTTTCACAAAATAGTTCGCACTGAGCAGTCAGTCATCCCTGCAGCAGCACTTTCAGGTCTCTCAGCTGCCGCCGCTGAACCGCTCAGTGCTGCAGGTGTATAGCACGCTGCCCCCGATGGCTGGAGGTGGAAATGCAGAGGGACACCCACTTGTCCTCCAGTCAGTTCAGGTACAGCAACTCTTCAGAGTTTGTTTTTCACTGCATTTTACTGCATTTATACCTCCACCTTCTACTCAGTTAATGATTATCAATGAAAAACACTTAAAATATATTTATTTTGACCCAGAAAAGGCCCCAAAACTCATTAACTTATACATTTGCATAATACAGTACAAAAGGTTATTTTTTATACTTCTGTTTTGTTTGTTTTCCCCCCTCCCATTTTCTTTATTTTCTTCCCCCCTCCAATTGATTGGATTTTTTTTTCTTTTTTGCCTGTCTCAGTTTGACAGTTTGTTTGGAGGACTGCAGTGCAGCGTTCTGCATCACCCCTGTTTCAGTCTCGCAAAACCAACACCGAAATCTAATAACTGCCACAGCACCGTGTCTCTGACTGAGCTCGGCGAAAAAGACCAGAGACTCTACAAGAAGACACAAAGGTACTACAGATGAGTTCTAACACTAGTTTCATGAAAGGTAAAGAAGCTGTTCGTGACGCGAACTGCAACAAAAACACTGACGCTTTGTCCTTTAGTGAAACTCCATTTGACCTTTAAAAAAATCTTCCCTGGACTAAAACTAGACTTTAATATGTTTGTCATGTTCGTCGTATTCTTCTGAGTGCCGCTTAGCATCGGCATTTTAACAGGATTCGTGGTTTCCTGTTTTCCAGTGTAGCGAATGTACCCAGCATGCAACATAAACGAGTAATGATTTCGTTGGGAAGCCCTGCTGTGACCGTCGAGTCCAGATCTGAGTGAGAGGCTTCACTCTGATTCCAGCATCCTGGTTGCAACAAATATTAGCAAGTATTGATTTTTAAAAGCGACCTGGAGGTTAAATTCTAAAATGTCACATTGTGCAGGAGGGCTGATTGCAGTCTGAGGAGCTCCATCTTTTGCATTTCCCAGTCTATCTCTGCTAAGTATCTAATGTGGAGTGGAGTCATATCGGCGTTCTGGAGTTGTGACGAAAAGCTTGTTCCAGGTAATTGTTGTCTGGGGACCTCAGGACATGTCTATGCTACTTGTCAGGCAGCTGCATCCCCAGGTGTTTGTCTGTGGTCCTGTGGAGGTAACTGATCATCTTGTTGTCTGTGAGTGTACTGGACCGGTGCAGGCATCATCCAGCCTTGTCGCACGTCCTGCATTCGCTGTTAACTGGCTCTGTATGTTCTTCTGGTGGTACCAAGTGTTGAATGCCAGGTCCTGGACTGAGATAATGTGACTCTGTGTGTCCTTTAAAACTAGAACTGGGTAGACATGCCATGGATGCTTTCCTTGCTGGCTGCTGGCCTGATGAGATCTCTGTAGAATTGTCCATGCATGCATAGTCTAGCTTCTCCTTCTCAATCCCAAACTTGTGCTGGCTCTTGATATTGTGAGCAGTGTTTTTTTCTTCTGCTGGCTCAGGTACTTCACCTTAAAGGAGCATTTTGTCCTGAGTCTATAATTCAAGTAGTTTCCAAGCCATATCTCTAGGCCATGACTGGTACAGCTGTAAGCTGAGGTTCAGGTTGCTATCTTTTGCTGTTTGGCTAATGCTGTTTGGTGACGTTAAGTGCTTGTGGGATTGTCTTTGAGAGTCTTGTGCTCCTTGAGGTCCTTAATTTGACCAGATTTGCTGTTGATCTTTGCTTCTGTCCCGTTAACTATCTTCTTCTCTTATTCTTCTTCTTATTCTTACCTGCTGCTTGATCTAATGCTGATGGTTCAGTACCTGACTGTTCACTTGTGTAAGGAGTCTTACAAAAACTCAAGCTCGAAGTCTGAGCTTTTTTTCCCCTTCGTTATGAGACGCCGTTTTTTGGCAAACGTATTCGGGATCACGTGAGGGACGAGGTCTGGGTTCTCGCTGCTCCAGACCGTGTGAGTCTCAGTGGTTTCGAGTTTTGTGGCCTCGGCGTAATAGTGGCGCCACAGGACCTCCTCCTACCAGTTTGTATAGCAGTTGTGTTGTCACTGTTTGTGAGACGGATCAATCTGGATTCGGGAATTTCACAAGGATTTCATTGGAAGAAGATGAAGAAGATGAAATCTGGGATATCTTGTCTTGTCCCCCCTGCTGAGTGCTGAACAGCATTAGTGTTTATGCCGTCTGTTACTTTTACTTGTCATTGTCTGTACAGATCTCTCCCCTGAGCGTGTACGCCACCCAGGATATTAAATAGAATCTGTCAAACTTCCTGAATGTTGTCAGGCTAGGCTAGCACCATGCAGAAGGGGTTTGCTGACCTTGTTGATGTTTTGCGTGTAATACCGAGAATACATCACATCTACACGCTGCTCCTGTTTGTTCTTTTATTTAGCGTTTCCGAACATGCTGATTAAGGGTCTGTGTGTGTGTGTTTTTTTTTTTTTGCAGCGACATTTAAGTGTGTGTTTCTGTAAACAAAGCAGCGGTTTACTTCTTTTGAAGGATGAGCATTCGCTCAACTCACTGGTCCGAAGAACAGCATTAGGATTAATCAGCGACGTGATGGATAAAGTCTATGAAACGACACGGCAGAGTGGAGCTCTCACTGATCAAATGAGCAGATGAGTGAGAAACATACAGGCATCCTAGTTAATCTAGTCAGTGTTCACTCGGGAAAATCTCATGATTTTTTTTTTTTTCCTCTGCATGCGTTCTATATTTCCGTATAAGCACTTTATTTTTTTTTACGTTTGAACTGGACAGCATTTTCGGTTATTGATAATATGATCTTTATAATCATAAATATGAAATTCTTTGCCACTGGAACCTGTTCATACAGCCTTTTAGATTTTTTTTTTTTGTCACACTTAAACTTCCTCGTGAACATTTTAAAACCTATTAAAGCGATCAATCTGCAGTAAAGATCAGCCTGATGCCTTTATTCGTTTCCATCCATTACGCCATCGTATGACACGGTACTTCTAAACACGAGATTGAAAAAGTACCGGCAATAAATAAAAGCTGTTTGAAAAGCTCTAGGTGGACAGGCGGGAAAAAAAAAAAAATCAGTTGTTTTAATAGCTTCTGTAACTGAGTTTACCTCTGAGAGCTTGTTGGCGCGTGACTGCGGAGCCGGTGCCAACGCCTGCCCTGTTACACCTGCTGCTGAGGACCAGGACGAACCAAACAGGAAAAACAGACAAACAAGTTACTCCCCTCGATATCATTATCATCTACAGGTATTAATTCTGTTTTGGAAAGAAAAAATGATATGTACTGTAAAAGAAAATGTGGTATAAGATAAGGAACATAAATAGATAGACATAAATAATCCACTTAATCAAGTGGTAACAGTAACTCTGTTGTCCTAAACACACACTGCTCCTAACATGAGCTCCAGTTCTGCACTTGTGTGTTGTGTTTTTGCTCTTCTGTAGTTTTGCTTTGATTCCCGATGTTTTCCCATATAAATAATTGTTACTGCTTTTAGGTTAATAAGCTTCCTTTTTTTTTTTTGTTTCTACCCATGACCTGTTGTCTCAGTCAGTAAGATTGTAAAATAGGCCTAATTTATTTTTTTTTTTGTAGCAGTGCTGTTTTTTAACCAATGAATTTATTATATTATTATTATTATTATTATTATTATTATTATTATTGATTTCATTATTATATTTATTTCTTTATTTTTCTATTAAATATTTTTGCAAAAATGAGCTATGAATCTTTTCGAACAGTAATGCTTATTAAATGCTCTAAAAATCTAAAATCCAGACACTGGTATAGGAAAATAAACTTACAGTAACTCTATTACCTCCCTGAAACAAAAACCGGCTGCTATTTATTTATTTATTTTTTGATGTGCTGATTGATAGGATTCCTTCTATTCAGTATTCTGGACTACTAATGAGTTGATTAATAAGATTCCTTCTGATTAATGGGATTCCTTCTGATTTGGCACTGATTTATCTAGCCTCATGGATTCCTCCAGCAGCCAAAGCAAATACAAGAACCGCCATCACAATGAGACCGGTTATGAGAATGGTTTTTGCTGTACCAACAAATACTAACAGCTTGGTTTTCTGTGTTAACTCACTCATGATTAAGGCCGACTGTGCCCTTTTTTTTTCTCATTTTTTTTAAAGAAAAAAGGGCAAATTATATTCATCTGGCCCCGCCCACTGGGAAGGTGTAGGTGTAATCCTATAAATGGCCAGCTTTGATTAATAAAACATGTCTGGATTGCAGTTGATCTGCATGAGGAACCTTTGATCCTCATCTGTGGGGGTGATGAAGGGAGACTCTCCCCTCGCTGTCAGGCGATGAGCCAAGCGGCCGTGTCCGGAATACCAAATGAGGCTCCAGATGTGTCAATTATTCATCCTCATATTTCTGCCCATGCAGACTGACTGAATCAGAAAGCAGGACAGGAGGATGTCACATGGAGCTGACGTGGGGAGAATAGTTCATTTTGGAGCTAAATAAGATGTATGGCATCTTGATGAATCTTAAAACATAGTGCAGAAGTAGTCCAAGGTCTCGCACTGTATCAAAACTGTATTACTGTAAACTGTCATTTTTTACTTTGCTCCAAGAATAAAATATTTCATTCAGTAAAACATGAAGATTAAGCCATATATATGTAGCTTTGGATTAGAAATATATCACACATTCCCACAATGCACAGTCACGTTTGTGCATCATGATGTTACACCTCTATAACTGAAATTAATTTTCCAGTAGAGATGTGGTAGTGGTGCGAGATGGTTCCTGTTTTGAAAACGCTGAACTATGGCTTTGTTCTAACGTTGTTCTTGTTTTCCTTTTATTTGACCATTTTAGCCACAATGTACAGTAGCACTCTCTTTAAAAATAAATAAATAAATAAATAAAACAAAAAATCTAACAATGGAATAATTGAATTTTGATTCCAAAAGTACAATTCTTGTAATTATGCACAGAATAGAAGTGTTTAATTGGTTCATGAAGATGCTCCTGATTATTATTATTATTATTATTATTATTATTATTATTATTATTATTATTATTATTATTATTATGTTGTTGTTGTTGTTGTTGTT
>JAOVYU010000036.1:1678600-1690217 GCA_025674565.1 Synodontis membranacea | reverse complement strand
TAACACCCCTTGGTAACCATTACACTCGTATTGCCCAATATATTAGACAAAATAAGAGAAAATAAGGTATATATATTCAGAAACAGCTGTTTTCCAGCCAAGGACCCAATTTGCTCTGCTTCATCTCACCCTAATCATAACCACCCGCTTTTCATGTATTCTGCACATGCACTTAAAGCATTTATCAGTCGAATGTGCTGCAGTTTTCTACCTGGATTTGCATGGGACATCAGGGTGACTTCGGCTGTCACTTTATTTTCTCTCGGATGAGTTAAACGTTGCCAAAGCGAAAAGAAACCAGCCTGACTCTACAGCTGCATTACTTCATTACGATGTTATTTGGAACATGGAGCCCCAGCGGTGCAAGCTTTTCCTGGCTTTTCTCTCACATCGATTCGTGTTTGGGACTATATGAACGCTAATGTAGGAATCAGTATTCATCAGAGCTAGCCTCCTGCGCTACCGCCGGTTCACACGGCTCATAGTCAGAAGCCAAATCAAATCTCATTACAGCCTCGTATTGCTTAATTGCTCTTTCAGCTTTGATCGTGATTTCCCAAGGTAACCAACTTTTCTAATAAACTAAATGCCTCTTGGAGAGACGCCTGCAGTGGGGCTCGGGACGATTCAGGAGGATTAGGTAACGCCGCTCCCTCTCCAGCAGACTACTGCGTTGGCTGACTTGCACACGACTAGCTTGAAGGCGAGATTGAATTTGAGCTTTTGATAATGGAATTAGTGACGGATTGTGACATGTGAAGCTCTTTGATGACTTTGTCAGTAATGGGTTTTAATTTATGTGAAAATGTGTCTTGTTTTTTTATTTTTTAATATAACAAAAACTTTGGCAACTATTTCAGTGAAGGCCATGTGATTTAAAATATGTTATAATGCATTCATAAGACACTATAAACATTGATAAGGCATTGCAGTTTATTATGTATTTGTAAACTGTAAAAAAAGAATACATTATTTCACCATTAAATCTTTTCATAATGCACTGCGCAAAGTCAGGCTTGGAGACACGACGTGTGTAAGAACTTGTTATAATGCATCCGTAAAGTACTATACACATTCATAAGGCATTATAACGTACATTCATATCATATGAATTAAAAGCAATGCTTATAGCACATCTTATTGCCATTATATCTTTTCTTACGCACTTATGAATACATTATAGCATGATATAAATCTGTTCATAGTCAATTGGAAATATGACCTTCTATATTAATAGGGTTATCAAAATATTTCTAACAACTAAAATGGTAAAAACTGATTCAGAAAACAAGGATGAATAGATGAACCTAATTTAGTGGCAGCCATGTTGGAGACCTGTATAATACAGTTTGTTCAGAATTATTCTATGTGAAAGCAAACACATGATAATAAGCCCCTCCCAGCATCAAAAATACTGGGTGGGCAAATTGAGGGCAAATATTGAGGGCAAATTGGTAATTTTACAGTTGCTTGTGTTTTAGAATAGAAATATTAGAGTGGTGAATAGGTTTGTGCCTTCTTGAACAAATTTGATTCACGATTTTCTAAAGTAATACATAGAGTTTTTCCTTATTGAATTTCTGCTATTTACCTGCAAATAATGAACACCGTCACGAAAGAAGGTTTTGAGGAAATGAATTCATCTGTGCAGTTTGGTACATCCTTGTGTTTTTTGAAATGTTGTCCAGAGAGTGTATGTTACAGTGACCTAAACAAGTGGAAATCCGATGGCGCTGTGTCCGGTGAGGAGGCTGGATGCGCTAAACTTCCAATCCAAAGCTTAAACTCATGTCCTTCGTCGCTTTTGCGACATGTGGCCTTGTGTTGTCATGAAGGGGGATTTTCTTTTGTGCATGTCCGCTGGATGATCGTAGTTCATTGATTTTTATTTTCACTTAATTTGATCGACTGATCACTGTAAGATTCGCCATACTGTAATAAATGTGTAATGCAGCTGAGTGATATTTCTGTCTGAAAGTTCATGTGGAACCACCTACCAACTTTCAGAATCTTTCCCATTGCCTTCAGATGCCTTAGAACAGTAGAACGATCCAAACGTCTTGCATTTCTCGAGTCGATTGTGTTGTATCTTCCTCTAACAGTTTCTGCAGCTCCTCGTCTTCTGTTTCCTTTGGTCTACCACTTCTTGGCTTATCATCAAGCTAGAATTCACCTTTCCCAAATGAAGCGCCGGCGAGCGTGGGCTGGTATATTATCTACCACTATTTACCATTAAGTCCCAAAAAAAGACCCGACTACGCCACCCTGGGAATTTCACCCACGGAATATTACTAATAAAAAATCAACGGCAGGGATAAGCATGAACAATTTCGTTTTACTAAAGAGGCAGGAGACCTGGTTTCATTCAATATATGTATATTAGACTGCGACACCAACTGTAGGTACACCGGCCGTGAGGTAGATTAACCGTGAGTCAAACAGACTCCAGGCGAAGGGAGGGAAAAAAAGGAAAATAAACCTATGGCTTAGAAATGGCACAGTTGCGATAAAGCACGCAGGCAAAGCAGCAGCGTTCTTGTAACAGGACTTAATCAGACGTTAGCTTCCTGATGGGCAACCCTGATCCAGCCCGATTTAACTACTTGGAATACAGAGAGCATGTAACGTCGAGTCCATGCCAAACGCTGAGTACCACAGGTTACGCACAAAGGAAGAAATCCACACCAGTGTATTGCCCAGGTGCATTTAAGCTGCCAAACTGCAAACGCGGAAGTCAGGTCAGAGTGCACAGGGTGGAAATGCATCACACAAGGCGGAAAACCATCACGCGTTCTCACCTGGCCTTATATAGGGTGGCATTGTCTAACAATTTACAAATTAAAAGGTCAACAGACACGACATCCCTATACTGCCACACAAACAGTGAACCAGTTCTTGAATGCAGAAATGCGGATTACATCATTGCCATAAACTTCTTTCATCTTTTGCTTTCTTTCCATTTTTTTTCTCTGTTGAATGAGACCAGAAGCAGTTTGATTGATAAACTTTCTAAAACACCTGCTTTTATGGGGAGTTTTGATAAATAATTAAAGATATTTACTAGGACATGAACTTATGCATAGAAAATTAACAGCAACGATGCATATATAGTAATAGAAAACTGATTAAAAAAGGTGTTATGTTAAAATATGTGCATAATACTGCAATTTGGCACTACAAATTATAAATATTAAATAATTTTGTGGTTGCGAAGCTTCTGATGAGGTGAAATAAGTCCAAGGCAAGTCTACTCACTCAGAATGTTACCGGTACCAGTTAGCAGTTACAAGCCCTGAATCTAAAGAATTCAGACAAGGTGAACTTTTTTTTTTTTTTTTCCAGCTTAGGTGTGAAACGTTTGATGCATCTGATCTCTTAAATCTACACTTAAATCTGTAGAACACTAAGGTCATTGGGTTTCAAAGGCATTCTCCTGGTCTCATATATCAGATATGAGAATACACAGTCATATCAAGTGCAGATATACTGTAAGCTAGTAAAAGCTTGTAGGTAGTAATCGATACCTATCATTCCAGGGTGCTCTCGGTTGAGAAAGCGCGGAATGTCGGAATGTACGAACAAGCCAAAAATAAAGACAGATGAAAATATGTTAGTCACGGCATTCCCACAGCATTAACAAAGAACATGAGTGCCTTGAAATCCCCTCCATCCTTAATCCTGAAGCAAGTCAGACTTCATTTACATTCATGTTATTCTTGTGAGTTCATCTTTCCTTCCTGAGTTGAAATGAGATCTCCGACACTCTCACACGCACTCAGTGTTTTGGAAGGAATCCAGAGAACACACTTGACCTCTATTTATGTCCACTCTCGTTAACGCTGTGGAGACAATGCGGTGTCTGAATTGCAAATGTGTAAGGGCTTGAGCAACACAGGACAGGAAGAGGGGGTGAGGTTAGCAGTCATCCGTTTGTTTTTCAGAGATATACAACCTAACAAAACCTCAGATATTTTGGATCTTGTTTCCTGTCATCCAGTCATTGGTTGTTTACTCTAATGTGTTCACCTGTTTTGTGTTGAACCATGGACTGCTGCTTGGTATGCTCATGCTAGCTTGTTTCTGTCTCTTGTTTCAAGGTCTAATCATACAATTTAGGTTTCATTAAGCCCATGCTTTGTTTTTGTTTTTTTTCGATACTTGCAATCATTAATATACAGGGAATACAACATACCCCTTTTTCTATTCTTCTACCACTATTGGCAATGAAACCTTGAATATCAGTCGATTCTGATACCCATCTCAGGAGGTGCAGCTATTAAATTAGGAGACTGATGCTAATTCTCAATTTTATTAAAGAAAACTTTTGAATTAAAACATGTAATTTACTTTCCCCTTAAATACAGTATATTCCCCTTCTGCAACTCCACACTGCTACATTCTGGTCTTCCCCTGATCAAAGCAGTGCAGTAGGTCATCTTCCGGTAGTCGTCTCAGAAGCTCCGTCTTTTCCTTCCAAACTTCTGTAACAGACCCAAAACAAGTTCCCAGTGCAGAATTTGATTTATATCCGGCAAAGAGGGAGGGTGGTCAAGAACTATGATGTTTTTCTGGGATAAAAACTGGAGGAACATGGAGGAAAAAAAAACTGTACTGTTATGAGACCTTGCAAAACAATAAATATTCTCTTCATATGTCTCTCACTTATGCAACGATCTATTGTGTGCCTAATTTCAAGCACTGACTTAATATTTTATATTTGAGGCGAATATCAAAAGAGATCTTGCACAGTTTTTTTTTCATTTAGGTCAATGAACTTCAGGGTCAGTTTGGTCAACTTACAAGAGGTGCCTTAAGTATTCTCTTCAGATTTATCTCACTTATGCATAAACCGTATCTACTTCCAAAGCAGTGATTTACTGTCTTTTTATTTGAGGCCAATATCAAAATTCTATGAACCACTAACTGATGTGTGCACTGACCTGAATGAAAAACTTTGAGAGGTCTTGCAAAAAATACATGTTTTTTCCCCCATCCATGTCCATTCCAGGGTTTGTAAAATTCATTCCTCAGTCCAGTTGCCCCAGAAAAAAAAGGAAAAAAAAAATTGCTGCAGGATCAGATCAAAATAATTTATGTGACTCATATATCTGATCCGCAATCATTGTGGAACAAAGGTTACGGAATAAAGACAACTGAACAATTAATGGAAAGTCCAAAGAATTAATTTGTTCGTCAAATCTAACATAAAGAGTAAACAAGGTAAAACTTGGAGTTGATTTTTTTTTTCTTTTTTTTTTTTTTTTCAGCTGAAATCTCCAGCTGAAAGGTGGAGCAGGAGGCAGCAGCACAGGGACGTCTAAAGCAATTTGCTGCTCTTGCATAATCCACAAGACAACCCACTGTGGGCAAAGCTATTTCTGTTAAACACTCTAAGCAGATTACCCCAAAAAAGTGTAATGTATTCCTTCACTTCCCTTTTGGGAAGGGCAAAATGCGAGAGAGGGGAAAAATATATGAAAGATTGAATTTCTTATATTTTTTTTTCATCCATCTCAGAGCAAAGGAGAAAACGAGGCAGAGAGGAACGAAAGAGGGAGAAATCTCCATTTCCAAGCATGGTCAAGGACATTGTTAGACACAGTTGGGTTCTGAGATTAAAATACCACACAAATGTATTTTTTATGATTTCTATCGATCTATCCTTTTCCTCTCTCTCTCTCTCTCTCTCTTTCTTTTTTTTTTTTTTTTTTTTTTTTTTTAAGTCCCAGAGTGGGAGTCTCAGTCTCAGCAGTGAACTCCAGAGGGATATGTCGGCGTATGGGGAGCGTCTCGCTCATCACCATCTCATCGGGTTTATTTATGGGTTCATTTCCCTGTGAAGTATCACACCCAGCTGTTCCCTCATACATGGAGTACAGGAATAAAAGAAATATATATAATAATATAAAGCCGGCTTAATGTAGGTCAAATGGAGAGATTGGCTGTAGGAAGGGTGAAAGAAAGAAAACACACCGTGTCGCGCTGATATAGGTGATGACAGGATCATGTGATGACGATGAGTTACTCTTGCCGCAAACAATCATTTCATTCATTTAAAGTGACATGTAATATTTTTAAATGTCTGTGAAACAAGTTAGTTCATGCTCTGACTTATGGTAGAGGAGCTAACCTTTGGTCCTGGTGACACCAGAAAAGTTACAACACTGACACTGGAGACTCCTTCCATAAATGTTTAAAAAACGTCTCCTTACCGAAAACTTTACCATATCAGCGTGTGCACTTTTGATTATTATTAGCGGTATATCTGCCGTGCAAGTACTGTCCAAACCTATGAACGCGCTGTTACTATAGAAACGACAACACATTGGAACGAGCGCATGTGATTTGGAGATGTGCTGCTTTCAGAGCTGCTGCTGTCGAAAAAACACACTCCAAACCAATCAGAAATCAGAAAGTACAGTATGTAATACAATAAAATGGTCATTGTTGGTGAATTGCTGTGGCATAAGTAGAATAAAACACTACCAAATGTGAAGTTATGAGAAGATAACTCTGCATACGTGACGGTTCTTGAACATTTTTACAGGCCAGTGGCTAATGTGCATCTGCCTGGTTAGCTAGCCAGATTGCTGAAGTCTGTACACACACACACACACACACACACACACACGCGCGCGCGCGCGTGGTGCTGCCCTCTAGGAAGGTCAGGCCAGCTGTGAGTCTTGGGGCAGAGGGAGCTTCGTATGCTCAGATCATTCAATCTTTATAGAGCGCTACACACTAACCGTGCCTGACCTTCAAGACTTGATCTCACTATGGCTGACTGATTGCTGATTGTTTTCTAGGAGTAAACCCAACCCCTCCCTCTCTCTCTCTCTCTCTCTCTCTCTCTCTCTCACACACACACACACACATGCTTGTCTCTTCTTCTGTTGCTCTGCTACGTTCTCCCCAGACTCTTATTATCTAATTGTGCATGAGGCACACATGGCCTACTCCAATCTGCAGCCTTTTCCCTTTATTATTCTCTCGTGCACGGTGGGAGGAGATGATTTATTTTTTTATTTTTTTATTTTGCCCTCGCATGTTTAAAGTGCTGTCAGTTATGCAGTAATGCAGTGGAACGCTGTGCATTTGATTAGCTCGCTGCTCCAGGGGCCACGGCGAGCCTTACAGGGAGCAGCCTCTGCTTCCCCCCCCCCCTTCTTTTATATACAGCTACGTCTAATTAATAAAAGCACAAAAGAGGACGGGAGGATGAACCGGCGCACCGCCTTCTCCCTGAACGAGGCAGGATTTATGCGGAGTGTTTGAGCGCGTGCTCATCCGAATTTAACGTGAAGTGTGTTTAATCCACGCGATCTGACAGCTTCCCGAATAAGAGTGTCACCGCTTAGCAATTAAAACTCTTCCCCATGTGGCAGCACATGTCTGCAAATCAGGAAGTCGGAGCTCGTGCGGTAATGACAAGCATCGTCCTGCGGAGGGAAAAAAAAAAAAAAAAAAAGGTTTCACACTGCATTGATCTCATTTCACGGCTCCTGGGCATAGACTAAAAAAAAAGAAACAACAACAGAGATACACAGATATATAGAAAAATATCAACTAAAAATGCCAGAACGCAGCCTGCAAAATTGCACTCAAAAAGGCTGAAAAAATGTTTGATTTTTTTCATCCAAATTTTGTCGAGTCGGCTTGTTTGCTAGCATTATCCCCATTCTTTCATCCATTCATCTTCAGCAAGCATTTTAACTTGGCCGTGATCGCATTGCATCTTGATTCTATCCCATGCACTAGATGGATGTCAAGTCAAGACATCGTCAGTTCCTTTCATGACATTTATTCTTCTTAAACCTGTTTGTGTTTCCCAACACCCACTTCCTGTTTAAGTGCAGCTTTTCCAGGCCCTGTCCTTTCACATCTTCTCATCAGCCCGAAGATCAAATCCTCGAGAGACGCTTCCACGGATCCGTCCATCACTCTCTCTCTCTTTCTTTCTCTCTCAGCATCAGGAGAGCTGAGAGCTCGGCCGTCCTGACCTCTCTCCAGCCGTCAGCGTTCTGACAAGCTCTCGGGCCGACAGCTGCCGGCCTGCCTGCTTCTCAGCCCACCCGCGGACCACAATGCACCGCTCGCCACTGCCATCTGCGTTCGACGCCCACGCTGGAGCACGGAGTCCTTGAAACGCTGGGTTATGATAAACACATTAGTCATAGCTGCAACGTGACATGCTGAACGTGCAGGCTAAGACTGAGAGAAGAAAAAAAAAAAATGTCAGGAGTGCTGATAATCAGAAATTTTTACATTTTGCACTGAAAAATAAGAATTAGGGAATTACAGGAATGAGTATCATGTGTTCAAGGCATCTCTTTTTTTTACATTCTGAATGAATAAAATTAAAAAAAAAAAAAAAAAAACGGACATGAGAAAATGAAAAAAGCTGATGATTTGCATGTGATGAGAGGATTCTAAGCTGCCAGCTGAGCAAACAAAACCAGATCTTTCCAGACTTGAGACTCTAAATCTCCAGAATAAATCCTCTGATGGAGAGAAAGAAGGAAAGCTTACAGATCTATTACACATAACACTGTAAATGCACTTATTGCAATAAATTGAATAAAAAAATGCATGACTTATAAAGTGTTTTGCATGCAAAACTAGCAATTAAAAAAAAACAGTTATGTGCATATACATACAACGCCAGGAATTAAAAAGGTATCATATCTTCTATACTTAGTCGGTCGATGGGCATTAAATATAAAGAACTGTAAAATAAGCACCATTTATTTCAGAATTAGATGCCGTAACATCCAAAGACGGACCGTCTGCTCTTCCCTTTGTTTACCATTTCCACAAATCTGTGTTTTAGCTTCCTCTGTGTTGCTCTTAAACCTGGTGCTGTGTGCTTGAACACTGTCTCCAGCCCTGCCTGCCTGAGGCTAGCAGCAATAACAGCGTGGGTTCAGGGGGACAGCAGACCTTGATTATCTCGCCTGCTTTCCCGAGGTCACTCGCTGTGTTTCTGTTTCAGGATCCGGCTGTAGCAGGTCTGCTGGGAATGCTCTCCATTGTTGCAACTCTAGGTGTTAGCAAGTTTTGCTGAGGGACTGTTGGATTTTCCTGAGGTCAGCCGAGGAAAAACATGCGGATTTGCTTCGCTGTGTTGCTGCAGTGCTGTGCTGGGACCTGATCGGGGTTTAGGAAAGAAATAACAGAGCTAGAATGCTGATCTTGTATCAAATGGAATCAGTCAGCAATGGTGAAGAACCCTAATGCTTTAGGATGATATAATCTAAATATTTATATAAATAAATAAATACATATAAAACTATGCGATTCACTATTGAGCATTACAAGTGTGGCCGCGTTTCATAACCTGAACCTGATGGATAGACTCCACCTCCCACTTATTAAAATTGATTTTCCTCCAATTTGGAATGGTTTGAGGAACACAACAATAAGTTTGAGGTGTTGACTTGGAATCCAAATTCCCCAGATCTCAATCCAATCAAGCATCGGTGGGATGTGCTGGACAAACAAGTCCGATACACAGAGGTCCCACCTCACAACTTACAGGACTTAAGAGATCTGCTGCTAACATCTTGGTGCAAGATACCACAGCTCACCTTCAGTGGTGTAGTGGAGTCCATGCCTCGACGGGTCAGGGCTTTTTTGGCAGCAAAAGGGGACCAACCCAATATTAGGCAGGTGGTCATTATGTTATGCTTGATCTGTGCATATTTTAAAAAATAAAATCTTTCCTCAAGAGATGTCACATAGTTAAGACTTCGTAGCTTATTAAATTTGTTCTAATTTCGAAACCATGCAGATTCATACCACCAGCGTATTGAGATTAATTCCTAAACGCTGACGCTGCTGATCAGTGACACGGGCTTCTTACAGCTTAAGGTAAATGGTTGTACATTTTGTAGAACAGGCTCAAAGGGACCTTTTCCAATAAGAAAACCTTTTACTTAGGGTTCCGTGTACAAGTCTAAATGTTCTGCCTTTATGTTTTTTTCGGATAAACACTCATTTGCTAGGAGACTGCAGACCTGCACTTCTTTTATTCCCACGCTGCATTTTTATCCATTTATAGTTGCATTTAATGTTGTGGAGAGCCAGGCTGGCAGCTAAAAAGGGTCGTTCCCTTACCAACCTCGCATTTTTTCTTTCTTTCTAGAAGTTAATTAGACAAAAAAAAAAAAAACAGCTTGTCTTGGTAATGAGAAACTGCAAGCATAGACTCTTCATATCAACAATTAAGACATTTTAAGCAGTTATATATCGTATAGAAACGAAAGCATATTTGAACCCACATATTAATAGAAATCTGTGATTTACAGCTGCATTAGTGTCAGAGCTGCTGTTATACAAAATAAAACCAACACCTTCTGACCAATCAGAAAGCAGAATTCGGTAAAGTTTCTAAAACATCTCAAGCAAGACATGAATATGATTTTTCGCCTCGCCGTGCGGTAAAACTTTGAGGTCAGATTGACTTTATTCAAGCTTCTCTGGCCTTTCTCTCTGATCCTTGAAGGAAATAAGTTGCTTGAAGTAATGAAAAGATAAAGAACAACAGCAAAACTACAGCCGGATGTGTGTGTTAGCTTTGCCACAGGGAACGATGTGAAGGTGTGCGATGCACAAACACTCTGCTCATGTTCAAGAATTGTTCCAGTATTGACATGCAGGATCAGGAAGTCAAGAATGTTTGAGAAACTCGATTTTAATTACAGACCTGTTGTAAAAAAAAAAAAAAAATCCCCATTTTAAATATAAAGAAATTGAGATGACAGTGTAAGGTGAGGAAAAACAGTAGCATTTCTTTGTTATTCTCCTCATTTTACCTCATACACTTAATTTTTAATATCCATGCACAATAATCTATTCAGTTATATTTCATTCTGGAGAGCTGCTTAAATTGAAACAAAAAAAAAAAAAAGAGAGAGAAAAGAATAGAAAAAAGAAAGCACATTTATAATTAAGTAATTAATGTTAATCGTGGCTCAGAGAGAATAATAAGAAGTAATAAAACATTAAATATGAAAAGGGAACGCGGTGCATTTCAAGAAAGATTTGTACATTTTGAACATGACTTTGTATTCAAGCTGACTGTCACAAACATGATCCGGTGGTAATGAGATCAAATCGAGTCCTTAGATATCACAAATAAATAACATTACTGTGACTGTAATTAGCAAAAAGATCTAGCATATGACTACCAGCCAATCAGAAAGGAGTTTTTTTTTTTTTCCTGTGGCCATGGTAACTGATATTCATTGTTATGGCACTTATTCTATAGTAGGTATTATAACAGGTATCGTAAAACATTATCTGGAACATCAGAACACTAGCATGTGACATCTAACAGCCAATCAGAAAGGAGTATTTTCAGTAGCCATCAGTGATGCGCGGGTCAATGTATAAACAACCCGAACCCGACCGACATTTTCAACTAACCCTCCCGCAAAAAAAATATATATATATATATATATAGAAAATATTGTACCCGACCCGCTTCCTGACCCGCATTTTTTTCAAATGGTGCGCTTTCTATTTGTGTATTTGCAAGAGGCTTCCACTCCCCAGACTTCACCTTTTCTCTTGCCGCCTCCATCTCTACATGCAGACTGAGCTTGTGCGTCATCTT
>JAOVYU010000036.1:1647270-1664518 GCA_025674565.1 Synodontis membranacea | reverse complement strand
TCTCTCTCTCTCTCTCTCTCTCTCTCTCTCTCTCTCATTTAGGATTTCCCAGAAGAGAACCAGATTTAACATAGGGAATGGCAAGTCAGATAAGAACAATAAAAAAGCTCATTTGGATCTATTACTTCAGTCCCAATTAACAGTGGACATGCTGCTGTATATTGCAGTTTCACACTTTGTTGATAGGTCTATAAGCTTCGGCTTTATGCTAGCCCTTGAACATTCCACACTAAAGCTGCATATTCCTTTGACACCACTGCAGGGTTTAGAGTTTTGTCAATGGTTTTACATTCTTAGGAAAATATTTTGATCTTTGTTTTGTCCATCTGGAGGTTTCTGTACCAGTGTAGAACCCCCTTTATAATATTAAGAGTGCTTAACAATTAAAAAAAAAAAAAAAAGTATTTATTTATTCAGCATTAATCACCTCAATACTAATTCCAAGGCAACTCCTTTTTTCTTATGCAATAATAACATTGTAAATCAGATGTGACGTCATGTTTTCTAACAAGATATGAGAGAAATATTAAAGCAATGCAACCATACTTGGAGTCCATGAGTCCAACAGACTTTTTCTTTTTTCTTTCTTCCCTTTTTTTTTTTTTTTTTTTTTTTACATTTTTTGGACTCACTGGATAGGATGGACAGGCGACACGGTTTGAGATCTGAAAGACAGAAAATCTAAAAAGCAAACTGAGATTATGACCAGGACAAATATTAACTCTGTGTAATAGAATCTTCAACCTCAGTTTGTCCTCCATCCAAAATGCATGTCCTGTTTGAATTCTCTGACCCTGATGAAACTATTTATGAAGTTCTGCTTTGTTAGAGAACCCATTACAAGTTTTTTTTCAGCTTCAGTCTCCCTGAGTTGAAGTCGTTGGTCCATATCTCTTTTGATGAAGACTGCTTTCACAACCACTTCTGTAATTTTTTTAGCTTCACATTATTCATCATTGATCGAAAGTAGGTCATGGGCTTTTTTGCCAATTATTTTCTATTGAGCTTTGGCTCAGCCAATATCTTAATCTATTTACATGGTATTATGGTTTATTTATGGGTACCATTCCTCTCAAAGACCAAAAAAATGCATGAGGGTTCATCTGCATCTAAATAAATCTGAAAGAGCTAGAACACAAGCACACAGAATGTCCATCATGAATCATCTCTATATAATATATATATGGAGCAGCATTTTGAGGATCTGGACAGTTACTAGAACATTGATTAGTCTGATCTCAGGACTGTGGAAAAGAGGTATTAAAGTGTTCTTTGCTGCACCAATCATTCTCCACTTTGTCCATCAGGACAGTTCTTATCAGTAAGGGTTCCGCACAGAACCCCTGTAAGAAAAAAGGTTTGAGGAGTACATTTTCCCAAAAGAGTTAAAATTTGGAATCTTTTATATAAAAACAAATGCTCTGCTGTTGTTGTAAATGTCTATATTAGAAGCTTTAACGGTTCTCCAGGAGAGAAGATTTTTATTGGAGAACAGACAACCATTGTTGGGTCCCTAAACCATGTCATTAGCCAATAAATATAAATGCACAGCAAAAGAGTTAATGGGAATAATGTTAAATATAAAACATTTCATAGTTCTTTGGTTCTCGCTTGAAGGAAAATCAGAAAAAGTCTATGTAGAACCCTACACTGATTTGAGGGTTTGAAAAAAAAAAAAAAAAAATTCTAGGTTTTCTAGTAGCTTTCCATAGTAGATTTTCTTTAATTCCTCTGTCACATGGTTCTACTTAGAACCATGCTAAATTACAAACACTATAAAACCGTAGGTAAAAGGTTCAATCAAGAACTTTTAAGAGTTCATTAGGTTTTCCCACCGAGGAATCTAGCTTTCCAAAGTCGCCGTTTCTGAGAGTTTAGTTTAAGCGGATCTACCTGAAACTATCTGCCGTAGAGTTCACAGAACAGAAACTTTCAAGGCTTGGTTAGCGAGATCAAACCTAATTGTTCAAGTCCAACAGCACAACAACAACAACAATTAACAGCAACAGCAAGAACAATGAAAAGTTTTTACTGTAGGTTCTAAACTCTTAGAGGTTAAACAGGTTAACCCAAAGAGCTCTTTGGCTTATTTGAAGGGAACATGGAAAAAGGTCAAAGGGATAAAAGAGTTTGCATAAAGAACTACAATATCGCAATTATTAAAAAAAAAAAAAAAAAAAAAACTTGAGGAGACATTTTGTACAGATGTGCACCTTCTACAAGCATTTACCTGAAATGATCTGCTATATAGAACCTTTAAGAGCTTGTCTCTAGCTGATCTCTTAAAGATGCTCACCTGTTTTTATAAGGCTCTAGAGAGTCACTACTGGCCCCATAACCTCAAGCATCGGCCACTAAATGTAAATGTTCAACAAGAACGACTTCTACCTTGTGGTTAAAGATTAGATCTGGTCATCTATCCTGCTTTTCCAGAAGACTACTTTCCATTCAGAGTGAGCCCCGGACCGGCTCTATCAGAACCAAGCATCTGTAAGCCGAGAACTCCCGAGGTCGAGGTCTAGTTCATGGTTTTGCTGTTACTTTTCACTCTTTCTTGTTGTTGGGTCTCTGTTGTCTGAGAGCTGGGACTTTTCTGGCACAGCTACTGAAGCACTAAAAAAGTGAAAAAGCAAAAAAAAAAAAAAAAAGCACTTGCCCAAGAGTCCGGAGATTCTTCGCACTCCAGTGGCTGCTTTATCGGCGGGTGTGTATTGGCTGTTCAGGCCAGCTCTTGGCTCTGGCTGATAATGCTTTGATAAAAAGAGAGAGAGAGAGAGAGAGAGAGAGAGAGAGAGAGAGAGAGTCTTGTAGTGGAAGAAGCTAAAAGGAAAAGGCTGGCCCTTGTCCCAAATCCCATCTGGCTTTAACAGGAGAATGTCATATGTCACATCTGGACACTTTCGGAGTAAACAGTCCTGTATATTGTCCTGTGTTGGGTTTTGTGATATCATATTTTTCAGACCACGTATACGTTTTTTTTTTCTTTTCTTTTTTTTTCATATTCAGTAAATCCCATACCAAAATGAGTAACCTACTTAATGTTAATCATGCATTAGCATCTTGGTATATTTTATTTAGCTCTGTATATAGACTAGACTACAAGGCTCGTCTAACTTTCTCCAGTTGCTTTAAAACTAAGTGCTGTACTTTGTTGGAGTACTTTGAATCGAGTATGTTTACTGGAGAACAGCGGCTTTTATTCCACCGTGGAAATGTACAGCTATATATACTGTAGTAAAGTACATTTTTGTCTTTGGTGCCTCAGAATCCCTCGTTGTCAATGACTGACAACGATCGATCATCAAGAGCAACATACTGTGTGTTAGCAGTGGACACCTTGTGCTATGGTCCCTCCTTCCTTTCCATTTATTCAGAGAACTCAGTTTGCAGCCTGCTTTGATTTGTTCATTAAGGGTGAATTATGTCCAGATCGCTGTCTTCTGTTCCATAGCATGGTAAAATAAATGATATTTATGTCTTGTAGGATCACATGGGATCAGACATTGATATCAGGGCAATTGTTTTATGGGTTTGAGTGAAAGAGCACGATATCTGAAACTCTGAAAGTGATTATTTGTCATTATTGACACACCACAGCACACAGTGCACAACAACCAAATGTGTTCTCTGCATTTGACCCATATGTGAAGTGACACACAGCAGCTAATTTTTTCAGCACCCATGGAGCAGTGCTTGGAGGCGGCACCTTGCTCAGGGTACCTCAGTGGTACCTGCTGGCTGTGGGATTCGAACCTGCAATCTTTCGTTTATAGGGCCAATTCCCTAACCATTAGGCCACCATCTGATATTGGACTGATACCCAGTGCTAGTATTGGTATTAATGCATTTGTTAGGTTTGTTTGAATAAAAAAAATAGTCAATCCAAAGTTGAATCATTTGCCAGAGAAATGTGGTTGAATAAATTCATAACAATTGCCAACGTACTTTTGTGCGAAATGTTCTGAGAGCGTATAATGTTAACATTTGCACAATTTCTTGCAATGGCTCACATACTGAATCAAATCAAGTCTGAACATATCAGCGTTACTTGCTCAAAACCGTACAAAGTTCCCAGTTCAATACTGTTTCAAGCCAAGCACAGCAGGAGCTGAAAACCGAAAGATCACAAATCCAATATTGTCTTATTAACATCCTAGTAATAATTACAAACTAAAAAAAAAACAAAAACAAAAGAAAAAAAAAAAAAAACGAATAATGAAAGCACGTGCATTTCAAAAACAACTCAAATATTGCCAGTGAGCACTTCGGTAAGAGGCCAGGATGAGACCGTGTGGATTGGCAGTCATGGTTATTTTTAAATCGCTCACATTCTCAATCCTGCAACTTTTGTGTCGAAAAAGGGGTTATAAATATTTCATCGCATCTCGTCTCAGCAGCCTGTCGCTAAAGGTCAAACACCTGAGGTTTCTTTGAGTTGAAATAGCTGCGAGAGTCCAAACACTTTAGTAAAACTGCGTTGATATTACAGAAGCCTCTCAGTGTGTGTGTCTGCCTCAAAGGCAGGCTTTTATTTCTCCATTGGAAGTGATAAACGAAGCCATTTGAAGTTACTGCTATTCACTAAGGTTAATCATCTTAGCAGTGAGGACAGAAACGAGGCTTAAGTATTTGTGTTAATCCTGTGCAATGGAAGAGAGAGAGAGAGGTTGAGGGGGGGGAGTAAAATTGGTGGTAAGGCTTGAGCTAAATGATCATTGATTGATCAGCTCATGACTTATAAATGGCACAAGTAAAAGCTGTCATGAAAACAACAAACATTTAGGAAATACATTTTCTGTCATGCATTATGCATACTGTAGGGGAAAAATGCCATCTATACAAGACCCCACCCCTTCATCCTGCAATGATGCATGCACCTCTGAAGCATTAGCCAATAGAAATTAGGATGGGCATTTTTCCGTCTGAAAAATGGAATTACAGTTAATTAACAGTTCATTTTTAACCCCCACTCCAACCCCCCCCCCAACGCCGTGTGAAAGTAAAATAAATTACTATATGATTCTTTAACAAAAGTCTTTTTTTTTTTTAAATTACATATAATTCAAAAATTAAATCATATTTAACAAATAATGGGCACACTGCTTTACAGTCCTGTTCCATAAATACTTTAATAATTTAGCGGAACAATGAGTCTGGAGAATAATAATCTTTTTAATTAGATACATAAAACATCAGTGAACATTTAAACTGCATTAAAAAGAGAGAACAGAATAAAAGTTCATGAAAGTTCAGAGAGTTTCACCTATAATGGAACTTTAAATAATTATTCCTCATCATTTGCAATTTGCTGCTGTTGAATGGTTTCTATTCCCTTAACCGCATTTTCACCTTGGCAAATATCCAGCTGGCCCACGTTTCATTTTGTATCTGGTTAACATGATTTTAGAAAAAAATATGTTATCTTGTACTTTTTTTTATTACATTTTTATTTCATGTAAATGATGCATTATTTTTTAGAACATTTTCAGGACTGAAATGATAAAAGTCAGACTGAAAATTAGTCAATTAATCAGCACATCGTTAAAGAAAACTAAAATAAATAATATGAAATTTGGTTCTGTGTAAATATAGGCCATTTTAAATTGAGTTAGAATAATTCATAATTAAAGAATAATTAATAATAATTTTGTTTTTTTATACATTAAAATTTTGATGGACCTTAATGGAAGGAACGCAAAATTGGGAATTATTTTATTTAATTCTGTCTTTTTTTGCATGTTTATTCATTTGTTTGCTTGCTTGTTTCTTGACATGTAATGCCTCATGTTCATGCAACTGGTTTAATTTCTGTCTAAAGGATCTTTTTAATAGTCGTTTACCATTATGATATATTTTGTCACTGTCCAAAATGCTTTTAAATTAAAAAAAAAAAAAAAAGGAGCTCAAATTCTTACTACTATTTATGGAAGTTATAAGAAAAATCACAGCCTTTATCAGTCCTAATTGATATTAAAATACAGGAAGTGTGTTTCCGGAGTTCTGACACAAGCATGTGACTTCGCTGAGTTGAGATTGTAGCACATGTTGATTCTGTCTTGTTTTCTTGGTCAGAGCCGTTGCTGGAATCCAATACTTTATTTCACAGCTCATCCTCGTCCCGCAGCACACCATGCCGCCCTGATGGTGCGAGTAATCAGTTGCCATGGAGACGGCATGTGACAGCAGCACCGTCCATCAGGAATGACAATAACGGGGCATCTGGCAATCTGTCTGCTGCAAAAAAATATTTATTTATTATCTTGGGTTTGTTTTTTTATCCTTTTGCAGCTGAAAGTCTGTGCGTGACAGAACAAAAGCTGCTGCGATGCCAGACGTGTACAAAATCATAAAACGACACAACTGCCACGTACAGTAAACATGTCATGTCATATACAAAATAATAATGCACAGCTTGTCTTCATTTTTACAGGATCTAGAGGAGCGCTGCAGATGAGCACAGAGACAAACAGACACTTCATTTGTTCACTTATTAAGTCTGGTTTTATTTATTATCATCATCTGTCATTATTTAAGAATTTGTGTCATTTTGCTACATTAAGCGTCTCCTAGTACTGAAAAATATGCGACTGACTCATTTATTTAATCTGTAACAAATAACAACTTCATACGGAGGAGGAATCCACTAGAACGCTGTGTATGAAATCTACAATCCGCATTCCAAGCAAACAACCCTCAGCAGTGCATAGTGGGATTTCACGAGCACCCAGGAAACCTCGATTACACTTTTATTCTCGATTACAAAATGACAGAACTCTCCAAAAAGCACACATTAGGATCTATTTTTTGAATCAGAACAATCGATTCCTTTGGCAAATAAACCAGAAAAGCAAAAAGGAAGGGGACAAAAAATTGATAAGAGGTACGTGAGAAGAAATCACACATGGAGAACATCTCAGCAGCATCAATAAATGCTTCCAAAATATATATCTGTTACAGAACTCGGTAAAAATCAGCAAAACATTTGAACATTCCTACACATTTTCTTCTTCCTTTGCTTGAAATATCCAGTACACGCGTTTCTGCAACTCATTGTCACAAAACAGATGTTTTATTGAGGATCTTACTAGCTTATATGAGAGACGCTAATTATGCTCCGTCCCTGACATAGTGGTGTGGTCCACCAAGGCAAAATCCGTGCTCCTCATCGAACTCCCGATACCAGCAGAGGAGGGGATCGAGGTCGCCTATGAGCGAAAACAGACGAAGTACTCAGAGCTGGCGGCTGAGTGCCGGATAGCTGGCTGGAAGACTACCATCTACCCAGTGGAGGTTGGACGCCGAGGTTATGTGGGCCATTCATCCATATGCCTTCTGAGGGACATAGGAGTGACCGGAAGGATCCTGAAGAAGGCAACTAAAGAGCTGGCAGAGGAGGCTGAGAAGGGGAGCTTTTGGCTCTGGTTGAGGAGGAAGGACAAGTGCTGGGGAAACAACTAAACCCAACATCAGCTGCAGGAGGGAAGACCTATCAGCTGCAGGGGGTGACAGGGAGACGTCCCTGTCACAGCTCTGCCACCAGGAGACGTTCCAGGATTAAAGGAGCGAAACGTTGGTGATCGTGGCTCCTGGCTGATGACCCTGCAGATGACCTGTGGGCACCGGAGGAGGTGCGACCGGCAGCAATGCCTAGCAGGTGGTTCCATCGTCCTGTACGTATTACATTCCTGAAGTTCAGACCATAAATGAAATTATAGTTTATTATGTTATATAATATTATATTGTTGAATTATTTAACTGGAACAAACAAAAGAAGGCTTATTTGCTATGAGAATTTGGTTAAGTTGATGCGTATTCTTGTCGGAACATCAATGTCCCCAGAATAACTTTTTGAATTGTAATAGGTGTGTGAGTTAAATATGTTAAGCACATTTTAGCCATGAAATGAATCTTAATAAATGTAACTTGAGATACATTCATGACCAACATGTCAGCAAATCTGGGTTTTAATATTTAAAAAGGAACGTTTATGGCTTATTTCTGCCCACGGACTTATATTAATCCATTCTTTTCAACTGCAAAAATGCAGCAAAACCCATTTTTGAGACATGAATAAACAAGCTCTGTTTTAATCCAAACTAGAAACAAGAAAAACGTAATAATAATAATAATAATAATAATAATAATAATAATAATAATAATAATAATAATAATAATTTAGATAATAATTGCCAAGTTCCTCTTCAATATTTCTCGCTTTTCCCTGGATGAGATTTTGGCTTGACTTGAGAAGAATGTCAATAATCCCATTATTTTTTTTTCCCCTTTGGTTACTGTCACATATGCATCAGATAGCGAGAGTTTGTTTGTACTCATAACCTCCCAGTTCACCTCATAATCTTAATTAAATCTGCCCAAAGCCTGAACCGCCGTCAACTGAGCGTCCAAATCTTAATCAGAGCGAGTCAAATCCCGAACACGCGGAGGTAAACACTCACCACAAAGGATACATGATTTATGACAAGACAGAAAAGAAGAGCAGAAGGAAAAAAATAATCGTTCGGAACTGGAAAGATAAAAGAACGTTGGACATATTTGTTCTTGTGCAAAGTAAAAAAAAAAAAAAAAAAAGAGAACAATTTGCTTTTTAATGAAGTCAAGTGAAGATTTGCACGTTCATCTGCGACGGGGTGGAGCGGGGGGGGGGGGTGAACTCGAGTGCACATTGGAAAGTTTGTTAGACAACAAAACAACTGAATACTCATTGAGGAAACACTTCATGGGGTGAATTCTGGCATTTTCTACAACGCCAAGGTGGCTCTTGAACGCGCGAAGAGTAAGGCGTTACTGTTAACGAGCAATACAACTCATTACCTATTCAAATTAAATAACACAATTACTGAAATTTAAATGGGTTTGTTACTCATTACTTTTGTCTTGCGTGGAAATAATAGTAGTAGCCATGCACCGTGTACAGACAAGTCTGAGGAAATATATTTATCAGTTGTGTAGATTTCATTGTATAGTATTATAGTATTGAGAAGAGCCCAGATAGCCGACTTAGTTATCTTATTATTGCCATGTTCACAGTCACCGGACTTCTAAAGCTACACACCTGTTCAAATCACAGAAAAACTATTATTGAAGGACTACACATGCATGGACGCACACACACACACACACACACACACACACACACGTATGTGTGTGAGCTATGTATGTATTAATAAGAGAATTAAAGTAAACATTTAGAAGTAACTCAACTAATTACTTTTATGTGCAGTAATTTGTAGTCATTTGAAGGACAATTATTGAAAAATTGAAGTAATTTGTAGTCATTCACTTAAGTTTTGAAAGAAGTAACTAGTAACTGTAACTAATTACTAATTTGCACAACACTGACTGCGAATAAAAATCACATGACCAAACGTAAAATGCAACAACAAAAAATAAGTAAATAAATAAAAATAAATAAATAAACAACATGGCAGCATATGATGAAAACTTTGAACGGAAAGGGGGCGGGGCTTATTAAAGATCACAGGCTCAGGAAAAGTGGAGCGAATGTTTTAGAGTGGTGCTTATTTTTTACTAAGTTGATGTTAATGATGTCTAGGATTCGTATAATATTATATTAGATTTTTTTTTTTTTTTTTTTTTTTTACCTTTAAGAAAAATTCAGACAGAAAAAAAAGCATTTTAAAGAGCTGACCCATAGCAAAGTGATATAAATGAAACAAATGATCATGTGCCGTACTGCAGATGGGATTAGGTGTTTTGGTTAGCATCTCAACAATTATCATGGATTCCCAGTTATGCATATACAGTAAAACAACCTGACATTCTGTCGTTATTTCGGCTTTGTGATGACGAGATACGATGCACAAAAGCATCACCGTTCAATCAAACAGCGTCAGCTCTGGTAATGATCTTCCCCTATTGTTCCGGGAGCCGAGCGTTTCCCTCAAACCTCCTCGAACGCTCGTTTGTTTCCTTAAGCACGACGGAGATTCTAATGATCTAATTAAGTGAGCTTGCTGTTCGAGGCGTCCTCCTGTGTCATGATGATAGCGAGCTCAACCCATCTGTCAGCTTCTGCTGCAGAGTCAGCAATCGTGCTGCGCTGCCAGATAATGATGTGCAGGCCATCACTGGGACCTTCATGCTGGGAGGGGGGGGGGGGGGGGGGGGTTAAAAAAGTAAGAAAATAAAAAAAAAAAAAGCTGCAGAAGGTCAGGGAGTCACAGCCTTAAGGGCCGAGAATGATGGGTTCGACGATACGGAGCTGCCTGTTTTCACCTGCTGAAGAAATTTCAATGTCAGTCATGATTATGTTAAAGTTAAGTTATTAAAGTTATGTTAAAGATGGCTTGTTATAGCTGCCATAACAAGTGAAAACAGAAACCGACTGGATAACTAGCAATAAATGTAACTAGAAATGGATAACAACTATGAGGCTTTGTTCTTTAATAAGAGATTGGAATTGCTGTACCAGGAATTAATGCACTTCAGGACATCCTACGACGTGTTCTTGGAAAATAATCAACCTCAGGGGTGGTAGTAGTAACTCTGTTTCATCACATCAAATCATCACTGTTGATTATTTTCCCACAACAGCACATCCTGAAGTGTATTTATTCCTTTTACACCACAGCAGTTTTCCCCGGTGTTAACAGTATAAACCAAAAACATTATACATTTGATGTATTTTTAATATCTATAGTTCAATTTAAATAATTCAGGTTTCGTCTAACAGAAATACTTCAGGAACCTATTTAGAAAGCTAGAACCGGTAAATAGAACCGTCAAAGAACCCTCAATCAACTCTTGCATTTAATTTTATGAATATCTATCCTTAGATACACTACAAATAGAATGTAGAAAAAAAAAAAGCCCTCGAGATAAAATATAAGAAAAATAAGACGAGGCACCTCTGCGCCCCTCTAGAGAGGCCAATTCGATTCTTCAGAGAGTTTGAGAGAAGTTGTTCAGATAAGCCCGCTAGTAAGAGCTGTCAGCTGCTGGGAACCGTTCCCACAAAAGGGAGGCAGGAGGCATGAAAAACTTCGCCTCGCACCTCTCTCTTGGCAGCGCAGCTCCTCAATAACGGCAACCCGACAGCCTTGCAGTGCCAATTGACTGTGAAATGAATCCACTAAGAGTTGCAAAGGCTGTTGGATTCCGTATTTATTGCTGCATTAGCTCGCTCCTTACTCCCAGCGGTTGGGAAAAATAAATAAATTAAAGCACTCAAGCCACTCTTTGACTCCAAATATTCATAAACATTTATAAAGTTTGGACTTAACTGCAGCAAATGCACATTTTTTTTTTTTTTAATGTTAAGGACCTGTAGGGACGGAGACACACCCGTGGTGTGACAGTTCACACGCAATTCATGCCAAATTGTCTTCTCACATCCAGGAAAAAACATCTGGACTCATTTGGCCCAGCTTCAGCTCATATCTTATTTAGGCTAATTTTCAAACAGAGGAGATTTCCTCAGGACTGGAACATTGCCGCAAAGAAATACTGAATCCAAGCCTACTACTATACATATCTTTGTTTCTGGTGAAAACAGGATGAGTCCTGATGTGCGTAAAAATACTATTCACATTTTAAAGTCCATTTCTGACTGTACAATGGGCGTGGCAACGTGTCGCAGACATAACTTTGCTTTAACAATGACTAGTCTGGGTGCCAATACTTTTAGTCACAACACAAAAGAATTTCTTGAACAATATTATTAAATCAACATTGCAGTGTTTTTTTCTGTGGTTAAATAATAATAATAAAAAACTAAACACAGTAGGGTGTACGATGTCGTTATGTCATACCCTACAGTATGACATTTGGCAATTTTGAAGCTCTATCAAGGTAAATATCAGCGACATAGAAACATAACTGTAGGACATGAATAAGGCATAGAAGTAGGCTGTGTGGTAAAGTTGTGCTGTTGCATCCAAAATCCAAAACAATATTCAGTACAATAGGATTATTATTTTTTTTTTTCTTTTGGCTGCACCCATTAGGGGTCGCCACAGTGGATCTTTGATTCGATTTGGCAGAGCTTTTTACGCCGGATGCCCTTCCCGATGCAAGCCTCTCCATTTATTCAGGCTTGGGACCAGCATGCAGGAATACACTAGAGTGTGCACCCCCTTGTGGCTGGGTCTTTGTACAGCACCTGGTATTCCCTGCCGGTCTCCCATCCAAGTACTAACCAGGCCCGCCCCTGCTTAGTTTCTGAGAACAGGCGTGATCAGGCATTCTCAGGGTGGTAAGGCTGCATAATAGGAAAAAAAATTAAAACTTTTAATTTTATTTAGCCTAATTTTCAAATCACAATTAGCGTTTCAATGTCAATGGCATTGTCTCATGTCCTCTTCACAGATATGAGTTCTATATATCATTGTTCTGTTCTCTATTTTTGAAAATAGGGTTCTATGTAGTGCACTAGATACAGTAGGGTGTAGTTTCATTACTATTTCAGGCTCCACCCACATTTTTCCTGGGAGTACATTATAGCTGACTTAGCAATGAAAATAACAACAAAAATTGTGAATCTTCTTTAATTCTGTATCGCTGATTCGACAAATGTAAATGGTGTCATGATGATGATGTTTTTTTTTTATCTTTCAGAAATACTCACGGTGTTAGTGTGTTCACACCAAACACTCCTGATCTTCCTGGAGCCTGAGCTACTGTGATGAAGTGGAGTGGACTACTGTTTCCTCCAGCGATTCCGAGATGATCAGGTCACTGACACGTCTGGCAAAAACATGCATCTTACACGCTGCAGGTGTTTCGACTGTCCCAGTTCCTGTGGTTCTGTCCAGCTCGAAGTTTTGTGAACATGCAGCACAACAGGTACAGCACCTCATTAGTGGCCTTCCTGAGCATGTTTCCCGTCAAAAGCCGACTCTCGCTTTAGGATGGAAGTCGGTCTGAAAAAGTCTCCTGGTGTCCATGTTGACAGCCTCCATACAGTCTTTCATCTCTCACACACACACACACACACACACACACACACACACCACGCTACAGATCCTAATGAGCTGAAAGTCTGCACACAGAAAAGGAAGAACAAATTACTACAGTCAGATGGACGAGTCCAGACGACGGGGTTGTAAGGTATGCCACACACTCCTACAAGAACGCATGAAACACTCATCCTCATTTCCTACATTTCAGTCAGTAGGGTTAGAAAGGAATATATTTTGACCAGTGTCATCAAAGAACGTTTTCTCTGCTTGGATGTCAAGGAAATGCGAAGAGGTCTCGCCGCAGGATTTCCAGGAAACTTGACACGAGTGTGAAAAAATATCCGGCTTAAAACTGTAGCTTTCTGAAGCAAAAACAATCCCAAAATTTAAAGCACAATTAAAAAAAAAAAAAATTCATTCGATTTGAATTTTTTTCCCCCAAATTACTTAATTATATTCTTTATGATTTTTACAAATTGATTCATCACATGTAGGCCGTTTTCTCACATGTATGATTCATGGGATAACTACACCGTATGCTGTACAGTATGAGATTAGTTTTGCAGCATATCATGATACATATATGTTCTGTTCTAAGGCGTCTGAAGGCAACGGGAAAGATTCTGAAAGTTAGTAGGTGGTCCCAGATGCACTTTCAGAGAGAAATATCACTCAATGGCTTCACACCTGCATTACAGGAGCACTACACCTTTATTACCAGCTGCTCCATCCTGGAGAATCTGTCAAACACACAACGTTACACTGATCAACTGATCAAATTAAGTGAAAAATTCAATGAACTACGATCATCCAGCGGCCATTCACAAAAGAACATCATCCCCCTTCGTCACAACACAAGACCACATGCTGCAAAAGCGACAAAAGACGCATCTTGGATGGGAAGTTTAGTGCATCCAGCCATAGCGCCATTGGGTTTTCAGATCCACTTGGTTAGGTCACTGCAACGTAGACATTCTGACCAACATTTCAAAAACGTCCAGGATACCAAATAGCACAGATGAATTCATTTCCTCAAAACCTGAATCCTTTCTTTCACGTCATTATTCATTCTTTGCCAGATAAATGGCAGAAAGTCATAGAATCCTTCGGAGATAACTGAAGACTAACTCTATGGATTATTTAAAATCACAAATAAATATTGTTGAAAAAAGGCCACAAACTTATGCGCCACTGTAATAAAAGTGAGTTTAGAAACTGCACCAAAGACACGTTTTTTTTTTTTTTTTTTTTTTTTTTAGGAATTGAGACATACAGTAGAGAGTTCATTAGGAGCTCATTATGATCAGGACAGCTCCTGTTAATACTTTATGAACACACTGCAGGAGTTTTCAGACATGAAACACACCAACATGAACATGCTGTTACATCACACAGCTTCAATCCCGAAGAAAAAGCCAGCAGCGTCCAGGCGCGTTTTATACGTGCAACCTCGCTTCAGGCCAGTAAAAGGAAAAGAGTCTTTGATGTGCTGAAATAAAGAGAGAAATTTATCTCTCTGTAACGTCTTGTTCACTGACTGTAATTGTTGACTCATTGCAGTTACTGAATTGTCCGTCATGAAGTCACTGTTACCGACTCAAAAAAGTATTCTATTTATTTATTTCCTGATTTAATTCAGTAATCATTTATACCGCGGTTGTTCAGTATACGTGATGATCCGAAGTCGCAACAGAAACATTTACACATTCAGACAACTGAGACCGTTTAATATGGAAACATAATCACCAAATGTGTGTCATGCAATCAGAAAGCGCTCTCAAGCTGATGAGGCAGGATGCGAGTGCATAAACTCAGCGTGGGTTTTATTAAGGGCAATCTAGGAATCACGCTCAGAGGTCAAAGTGGGGGTGAATCAGACTCGCGTTATTTTGCCAAGCACGTTGGAGTTTGTCTTGGTACTTGACACGCAGTGTGATGTCAGTGCAAAGATTTTAACAGTCCTGAGGGAGTCCTAAGCGTGCCTAAAAATGTAAATCAAAATCAAATCGAAATTATAACTCGAGCATGGCGCAAAAACGAAGAGACAGTTAAGCACGGAAACAAAAGACTAAGAAACGCATCACGACAACTGAAAAGAGGTCCACAGACGCAGCGGGGTGTATATACTGTAGACACGAATCAAAAGCCAACACAAATCAGAGGTGATCAGGTAACAAGCCAAAACAGAAACCAGAACAAACACTTCAGACATGCACAGCCACTTGGTTTGTCGCAACTCTCCAGTCTGTCATCACGTAATATCCTGTGTATTCATATACCCCTGTTTCTATTCGCACACTACTTGTACAAACTTAATTTTGCAGCACTGTACATATAACTGTATATGTTTTTTTTGCAATGTTGCACTGTCTGTCTGTTGTCTTTAGTCTGCAAAGAAGGCATTCGAGTAAGAATTTCATTGTACTCTGTACACTGCACGTCGCACACATGACAATTAACCGTTAAATCCTTGAATCCTGAATGAACATGGCTCCTGTCACCATATGTAGGAACCGTGACGCAAATGGAGAAACATCCGAATACACAAACGTCCAAACTACATAGCACGCAAGAAAGCAGTACGCGATAATCTGCAGGGTGTCTGAATACTCAGTATAGTTGAACAATACCCAGATGATCTATTACGTCTTCAGTAACGCAAACATACCAGACTTGGCTGAAGTCATCCCTGTTGCTCGTACAAGTTTTACTACAACACTTTTCCCTTCCTGTCCACTTTCTATTATTACCTTGGGGAGGGTGTCGAAGATCATCACGCACAGTATTTATACTGTATGAATAGTCATTTTACTCAAAATTGAAAGGAAATATTCTTAAAGTTTTCAAGCTCCAGTATTTCCTTCATCACATGCAAATCTATCTATTATCGTTTATCATTTTTTATTATTACTCCCTGACCAAACACATTTAGCACACTAACTTCAGGTCTGCCTTTTCTTTGTTGACCCTGGAATGCCCGTCACAACCAGGATGGAAATAAAACAGGTTTTCAACAGAGATAAATATCACATCTTTTGCACTGATAATCTGCACTGGCGATGATTATATTTGTTGATGTATAAGTGTTTTAAGAGCGTGCATGCACAACACACAGCGAGCGTGCTATTATCTCAGCAAGCCGGCGAATGCGCCTGTCAGTACACAACTTTGAAACCCAGCTATTTATTCACTCGGGCTGCAGCAATGAATCTAATCACAGATAAAAAAATCGCACGCTGAGAAGTTTGTTTTAATTTATGCCCCACGGAGGCCCTCGGCGGAGCGAACTGGCTGGGAGCGATGTGAGATTTGATCTGTAATTGGCACGGGTTCTGATTTCAGCGGCAGTCAGCTCATTAACATATGAATGCGATTGAATGGAATTAAAATCAGAGAAAGAAACACATTGTTTTTTAATAAGTAGCCTGCAAAAATAACGTGCTAAATTTCGTGCAGTGGGAAAGAATGCAAATCACAATGCTGTACCGAGTGTTGCCATCTGGTTCATTAGTTGAAAAAAAAAAAAAAAAAAGAAAGCTGTTCTTATTAGATCATTTATTTTACTCCAGTATAAAAATAAGCCCTCGTGAGGTCACTGTTCACCTGTCACATTTAATCACCTAAAAAAAAAAAAAAATTCTGATCCCACAACCACATTTGTACCACTTTTAAATCTGATTGGTCGAAAGACTAGTGTTGATTAATTTTGTAGAACAGCAGATCAGCTGTTAAATCGCAGCTTTGATATTAACATGCCTTTTTAATAATAAAGCACGACAGTATGAACATTCATAACATGTTATAACGCACATTGCTAAACTACCTATACAGTAAAATAGGCACTACACTTTATAGAATTCTATTCATAATAAGTTGTTCACATGATTTGTGATGTAATGTGTTATAAGCACTACATGACAACAATATCAAAGAAATCCAGTCAAACTTTACACATAGCATTATAAGACAATTCTGCTTTTTTTTTTTTTTTTTTTTTTTTTTAATTTCTTTAATAAATGAAAGAGAGGCTTGTAAGAAATTAAATGCTTATTTAAACTTTCTATGATGGCATAGAAATATTGTAACGTTATAATGCATTCATAAGGAATTATACATATTGTTAGCATTTTTCATAAAAACACATTACAGTTAATAGCAGTAGTTATAACACATGGACAAACAGTACTCTTTGCAATATTTCAACACAGTGCAGTATAAGATACGTGTAATGGTCATATAAGGTGTAATAAGCACTACTTTCAATGCATTATTATTATTATTATTATTATTATTATTATTATTATTAT
>JAOVYU010000036.1:1633797-1644046 GCA_025674565.1 Synodontis membranacea | reverse complement strand
ATTATAATATGCTGCATTTCGCAAACTGACTGACTATTGTGAGCTTCATTATAATTATGTAGGGGGCGTGACCAAGTAAGGTGGCCTTGATCATTAGGTCACATGACCATAACATACTGTAGGCTGTACCTTTGCTAGGACCTCAATAAGTGACCTAACACTCCTGGAGCGCGTCACTTCTCTGACATGTACTTACTGTATACTGTTTATATTTTATGGTTTTACAGAAAAAGTGTAAAACTCTCCAGGATATAATGCAATCTCTACAAACATGTCACATCGACTATACTGTATATATGGAATGCATAATCTTTCCAGACAGGTGAACAGTCGAACCAACAAATTATTAAAATAAATGATTAACTAATAAATAAAAGACAGGACAGATTTGGAAGACAGATATTTCTTGTAATGATTATATGAGTTGCCAACTTCAACATAAAACTAATCCTGTCCAAATAGGGCTTTCTACTTGCTATGGGTACTTTAATTATTATTATTTTTTTTTAATGCAATTTTCTATACTCAAAACAAAACAAAAAAAAAGGTGTTTAACACTTTATAGGGCACTAACTGAAATATTGAAAATTAAAAATTTCAATGTTAGAGATTTACTGGAGAATATATTTTATTTTTATTTTTATTTTGCAAATCTAGGTCCATAAAATTACCATATTTGGTTCCGTGCCAGCCTATGGGAACTTTTTTTTTTCCACTAAAAATATAAATATTAAAAAAAAAATGTAAGAAAAACACTTAAACTTAACCTTTAAAGAACATTTATTTATTCACACAATTAAAATCCATGTTCCACAAGGGCATTTTGGATGTCTATTGAAGTTACCGATATGTTTTGTTTTGTTTTTTTGCCCTATGAACGGTTAAGGGTTCTGCAAGGGTTCACATCCAAATAAATAAATAAATAAATAACAAATAAAAAAAATCTACTGTGCTATTGGGTTCTACATAGAACCTTCATGGGACAACATGATTGAGTAATAATGGCATCAAGGGCATTTCACATTTTGAATTTAAAGACCATTCTGTGTTGCATGGGAAGAGGAACGTGACGTGACATAGCGTCACGTGGCGTGAAGTGAAGTGAAGTGCGGGCACGCTGCCTGATACAGCGGCTCACAAACTGCTTACCTTCACAACAGATTAGCCAGGTTAATTAATGACTCCCCTTCATAGTCGCACAATCACCCCATCACTCTCCCATTTAGCAGATATGCCATTACACTCCTTCCTCCTCCTCCGCCTTATCCTCCTTCCTCCATTCATTTTCTATGCTGTCAACATTCTTCTTTCAAGGCAGCTATAGTGCGAGTGAAAGCGCAGGAAGACCACCATTGTTTATACACTTTCTCTAGAGGTTGAAGTGGACAAAGGTGTTTTTTTATTTATTTTTTTTATTTTCCTGTATACAGTAACATATGTGATTTAAATTCTGTTCATTTCTCATTTACAGATCGTCGCTTCCAAACTCAGATATCTGGGATAACTTTTAGGTCATACTTAATTATAAAACCAATGAGTCTTTGCAATGTAGACTTGTTGATTAATGGCGCTCATTTTCGTCTAATCTATTTTGCAAGCTTTTAATTAAGATGATTTGGAAATATCTTTATTTTTTTAGGAATGTAATCTTTAATCACAAAATTAAAATTGGGAGGGAGGAAAAAAATGTAAAAGCGATGGCGTGTCCTACGGCGATGATTGTGTTTGGAGAAACGAACCGTTAACTGTTTTCTTAATAAAACAGTTCAGGATGTGCTGTTATGGGAAAATAACCAACGTTGAGGTGGCAACCTAAACTGTCCTTCATCACACCACGTTGCTGTGGGTTATTTTCCTACAACACACCATGGAACGGTTTAAAAACGTGATAAAACACATTCAGTGACCAAACTGCTCCCTGCCATAATACATTTTTCCCTTGTTTTTCATGAATGACATCATTTTGTAAGCTAGTAACACGCAGCTAGTGCAACATACTAGCGGTTTTTCCTCACCCATCCCACACGCTTAATTATAAAACCAATGAGTCTCTGCAAAATAGACTGCTTGATTAATGGTGCTCATTTTGGCTAATCTGTTTTGCATGCTTTATGGCTTTTAAATATTGGTTCATGACTGTAATTCTTAATCGCATAACTAAAATAGGAAAAAGGACAAACACCAAAAAAAAAAAAAACATGTCCTAAGGCACTGACCATGTTTACAGAGATGCCTCTATAATGAGCAATCCATTTAAAAGACAATAATTGACATGTTTTTCATTATCTGGCTTCCTGTCCAAATAATTGAATGATTTTCAATAGTGCAAAGTTTTTTGGGTTTTTTTAATTGTTTTTTCTTTTCTTTTTGAGCTGGAGTGACATTTTAAAGCAGACGGCCACAAATAAGGGATTATTGCGATCTGCGTTCATATATATGAAGATAGATTGAAATCCAGTGGGGATTTGTGCAGATTTATTTATCTACGGTTCATTTCATCTGTTGCAAAGCTTTTTTGTGATTGTTTATGAGACCATTGTCTGCTAACATCTGCATCGACAGACGCGCCTTCAGTCGCTGCTGATTGAAACCGCTCCAGATTTATTCGTTTCTGCGAAAATCCAATCGCACAAAATGTAGTACGGGAGGCTGAAGGAAGAAAAGCTGAGACATCTGTATTATGCAAACGTTAGGAGTTTAGGATTTACTCTGTGTGTTTAATTGGGAAGATCGTAAAAGCACGTCACAGGCTGGTTTTAATTTTAAACACATCCAAATTATAGCTGCCTTCAGAAGGGGTTCATTTTATACCTGAGTGGAAATGATGCTATAAGAAAGACAGGATCCAGGAAAGAAAATTCTGCACACAGGAAAGAAGAAAAGAATTATAATGTGGCTTCTTGTTCTTTCTCCTGCTCTTGCTTCAAAAAAAAAAAAAAAAAAAAAAAAAAAAATACCAGTTGTTTATAATCCAGTCCAGTTCAAAAAGAGAAAAGAGAGGGTTTGAAAAGAGAGAAACCTGAAAAGAGAGAAATAAAAAACAGGGAATGAATATTTATAGCTGCTATAATTAAGTGATAACATTAAATGCAACTATAAGCAGATAAAAAGTACACCAAGTCATTCTTTATTAAGTAAAATATTGTCATCATTGGCAAGCTCGGTTACAAGTGGTTATAAGTGGTGCTGGGGTTACACCACTTGACTAGTAAAATCTTAGCAAATTACGCAAAGAAATGTAATTTTTATTACACGTCCTGCCTTCACATGGAACTGCATGAGAACCCTACTGTTAGGCAACAGAAACATAGACACCTATCGGCCTCTAGAAGCCAATGAGGATGAAGTTAAAAACCTGGCACGCTAGCAAACAGGTAATGTAGTGTGGGAAATGCACGGGCAAAATGAAAAGATGAGGCCTTTGGAATATCAACATTTATCTCAGACGTATTATGAAATTACGAAGAAAACTCTATAAGATTAAAATTACAATGTATTAACTTGCCATCATCATCAACGGAACCTGTACTTCCATGGAAATTTCCACTTGCGATGTAGTGAAAACCACAAGAGGGGGCCGTTCACATGGACTTCTTGTGAAAACGGCAAACACGACCCTGAATGAAGGAAGCACTATTGTGTTTTCTGGAGATTTTTAAGCAACGTGAAAACATTCGTTAAACTACACTCGATGTCAAAAGCTGCAAATGAGAAGAGGGAGTTAGTAGGCTAGTAACATGCTGCAAATCTACTGAATGTTTTTTGACTGTCAATGGGATCAGTGCTATGTAGGTCAGAGGGGCATACTTCTTCTCCCCAGTCAATCAGAGCAACAGTAAAGAAACATGCAGCATCTGTGAGCTCATGTATGAGAAAGAGGGCAAAAATGCACTTTCCTCTGAGTGTGTTACACTACCATGTGTGGCAGCAGGAGCAGCAGATTGAAAAGCTGCACTTGGTGACTCAGAGGAAGCATTATGGTGGGTGCTACTGACCAAGGCCCGGTTTCCCAAAAGCTTCTTATCACTAAGTAGTTCTTAAGTTGTACCTTAACCTCTCTCTTAACGTTATGGCACGATTCCCGAAGCGTTCGTACACTAAGTATATCTTACATATGTCCCACGTTCGTAAGGTTGGTCTGGACCACTCTTAAGCTGTTCTTAGCATTGTTTCAGCTCAAGACGCTAGTCGCCACCACTGTGCAGCAATGCAAGTCAAATTATGGCACGTTATTAATGTTGTATCAATGATGGAATATAGTCTAGACCTATATACTGTAAGAATTTTATTTAGATATCAGAACTAATTGAGTGACTTTTTATTACCCTATTTCATAATGTGATTAATGCATTAAAATTGGCAATGATTTTTAATATTGAACAGGTGGCAAATTTGGTTCTAAGCATCGTATAAATGTGTAATCATGCTGGTGTCCAGAAAGCAACCAACTATGGCAGCGATACAACGTGTTGTTGTGCTAAATCAAAGACGGCCCCGGCGGCTTTGCCGTTTGGTTTGCACATAAGTAACCGCAGCTGTTTGTCAATCAACTATGATTATATACCCGTATACCTGGTTCGTTTCCCCACCACTAGGTTACATGAAAATCACATACAGTAGGTTACTTAGGTTACTTGAGACAGTTTGGTGATAAAATTTATATATTTTTCTACTATGACATGCTACTGATAAGTTAACCCATATTGAAATAAATGTTATTGGAAGAATTTGAGCAATGTTTAATTTGCATAGAATGTGCTGTCTTAACGCTGTCAAGCAAATGAACTGAATAATCGATTCCAGAGCAATCGATATCAACTAATTCAGCACCTTGACTGTGGTCAGCGCCTCGTAACATCGAACGTAAGAGGCAGCTTCTTAAGAAGCCTCCTAAGGGACACTTCGGGGAACACACTTAGAAAAGTAAACAACTTTAGTAAGGTATATCTTAAGAGTCTTTTTAGCATTAAGAGTGTTTGTTATCGGGAAACCAGGCCCAAATTGGTTAAAAATGGGAAAAAATTCTGGCAATTTAATAAAAATAAAAATAATTGTAATAATAAAAAAATTCACTAAATGAATGGCGAATATTTTTACACCGATGTGATGAACAGAGATCAGTCATATCAAGAGCAATGCTTAGACTTAGACTATTTAAATCTGGACCAAGTGACACAAAATCATGAATCAAGAGATCATAAGAGGTGAGAAAAAAAATGCTGCGTAATGTAAGTATCATATGTAATACACATAACTGTGGATTGTTACTGGTTAGAAGTTATCATACTTCTGTCAACCATTACAGATATAGCCACTAGAACTTTTGTAGAACAACTCTTAAAGCAGTGTCCTTCATTATCGTGTCCTAATCCTAAAAACATTCATTTAAGAAATGGAAATCTCTTCTTCTCAGTAGAAACGAATCTACTAATTACCATAACGCAATCTACAATCAACACACTTACCCATTTCAACCAAGTTCCAATGAGATTTACCCAATCACACTCACACACAAACTCACACTCACCTGATAACGGAGTGTGAGGTAGGAGGAGGGGATAAGGCCGGCGAATGCTTCTGATTGTCTTCACACCTCGTGAACAAGACAAACACATCCGCTCAGGATTAAGTGTGAATGTTTGTCGCTGATAGTACCTGGTGCACCGGCAGAGCCCTTGGAGCCGGGGCATTTCTCATGCCGAGGCGTTTGACCTGCTGTTCAGCACAAACACTGGATAATTAACACTTATTCCATCCAGAGGTGGATGGACTGGCAGACCTGAAGCCTAAGAGATTTTAAACCATTTTCATTGCCAGTTCACAGCAGTGTTTTTTTTTTTTTTTTTTTTTTTTTTTAAATCTTAAATTATTTTTTACATTTTGTCTAATTTTAAAATTATGATAACTAACTATTTATAATATTTTATTATTATTATTATTATTATTATTATTATTATTATTATTATTATTATTATTATTAATAATAATAATAAGAAGAAGAAGAAGAAGAAGAAGAAGAAGAATGTTCATATCTTGGTACACTTTATAAGGAGTAAAACTTTTTTTGTTTGTTTTATAATAATCAACAGTGTAGTGACATGATGAAACACAGTTAGAAAGAAAGAAAGAAAGAAAGAAAGAAAGAAAGAAAGATATATCCAAAAGAACAAAAAAAAATTAAAAATTATTTGTTTGTTTGTCTGTTTGTTTAAGAAGAAAATCAATTCCTTTTTCTATAAATCTATTTTATCCAGTAATTACTGATACATATCCAGATCAAACAAATTCTTCATTGATTTTGCCACTCAAATTTAAAGTACATTTCAAGTTTTTTTTTAAACAAACAAAAAACCAAACAATGAATTATAATATAGTATAATTCAGTTATTAAAGAGTATTAATGAAGTCTTTTCTCACTTTTTATATTTGAACACATAATAGTTTACAATTTTTTTTGTTTCTTATACTGTAAATACATAAGTACCCCAGTCAAAAAAAAAAAAAGAGTACATATGAGAAAAATGTAATGTTATTAATTAATTAATTAATGTATTTATTTATTTCACTATACACCTTGTTCTGCTATATTCTAGACACACATTTTACTATATTATTGTTGGTAGAAATGAAATTTTATTTTCCATAAGCACTCAACTGACAAGTTTACCACCCCGATTAAGTGGAGTCCAAAACCTCTGAATTTATGCTAATTCACCAATTTGTTTGAAGTTTGGCCGAGTTAGAGCATAACATTTTGTAAAACTTCTATAAAACAAATTATTCTGGACTCACAGGCATGTCCGGCAAATCAACAAAGCACTGTGGCGTGCTAAGTGACAGAGCTGGCCTTATTAAGTCGCAGGTTCTGGACCTTGTCGTAATTATAAGGACAAAATGGCGCGGCTGTCCGTCATGCACTGAGAGTCGTGAGCGTGAGCGTGAGCATTGTGCGTGAAGACCTTGGGGTTATAGAGGATGAACGACGAGGAATTTGCTTCCTGCTGTGTGTCTCACAACTTGGCATAATTAATTATAAACAGTGATATACAACCAGTTATGACATGTCATTTCCCATGACGGGTTTATACTGTGGATATGTCAGTCTTATGACACAAGGTGCAAGTAAAGTACAGTTAGTGGCCTCATAAGAAGGGTGGGTCAGCATTCTAACATATTTACTGCCAGAGGTAGCTCTGCACTGCTCTTTAGAATGTGTTGTGCCAAATAATGCTAAATAGAACGACTGATGTGTCTCCTTTACGTTATTTCATGTTTTTTTTTCTTCTTTTTTTTTAACAATCTATCTTCACATTGTTACTTTTGATTTTTATTTGAAAATTGTGCTTAAGAATGGAATGCATTTTGTTTGTGACTGCGTCAAACAGTCACAAATTTATGATGCAAATACATTCAAAAGCTGATGATTGGAGTTAACATCAGTGGTGTCACTAGCTACAGGTCACTGCGTGATCAACATTTGAACATTTATTCAGTGTTCAGTGATCAACACTGAACATTTTACAGGGAATTAGAAAGCGATTGCACACCGCGAAGATTCTCCCGAAAGCAGCACAAGCACCAAGCCTGCTAGCTTTAGTGCCGGACGCAGAATGAACATCAAATAGATAGGAATAATATTTAATTTTTTTGTTTGTTTTATCTTTCAGATTGTTTATTATTAGCAGCTTGGTACATAATGTTGTTATTATTTTTATGCTCGAGTTTTCAAATGATGATACAGTAGTGTATCGGAGCCTGTTATTTACCTGCTGCTGTAGTTTTTCCGGTCTGATGGTTGGTCTTTGAAATACAGGTGCTGGAGTAATCAGAGTTTTATGGTGGTGTTGTATCGATAACATGCAAAACAATCTCTCTCTCTCTCTCTCTCTCTCTCTCTCTCTCTCTCTCTATCTATCTATCTCTCTCTCCAGCAAACAAGTGAACAAGCAAGAGAGTCACACTGTATGTGCATGTGCTGGAACCGAGACATTAAAGGTAGCCTATAAGCTGGCAGCTGATTCATGTGTGTGTTATGAAATATAACACAATCCTGCCTATTACATCTGGACTTGCCTTCAGAATGGAGAGAGCAAACGTTTATTGATTTTTTTTTTTATAACTTAATCACTTAATCAGTTGTGACACCAACCAGTGAACTTCACTTCATTTGAACAAGTACACATTGTACACATCATTTTCAGGATTTTGATGTGATGTTACAGTTTCTTTTTTAATTTTTATTTTTTTGTCATTGTTGCAATATTACAGCGGAGCATCAACATCACGTCATATTTAATCATCCATCCGATCTATAAACATCAGGCTTCCGGGCTCATGGAGGAACACATAAAGGCAACATGATCATTCTTTATACACAACCAAAAAAAAAAATGATCATGTGACATAATTTGTGATAAGATTTAAACTGTGACAGCAGCTACAGCATAACGACGACTGCAAGTAACCAGATATAAAACGTCATGATTTATGACGTTGTTATGTCGGTCTTATGATGCAGGAGCTTGTCATTAAATGCTGGGTAGAATAGTGCGTTTGTTTTATGTCCTATAATACAAAATAAAATTGCTGGCATGTTTATGACATGATTATGTCAGTCTTAGGACACAAGACTTATTTCCTTGAACGTTGCTTTTACTATTATTGGTAAGGGTTGATTTTGACATGGATTTTAAATTTAGTTTTAGTCTTAGTCTCTTACTGAAAATTGTAGCTATATTTTAGTCACATTTTAGTCCTTTTTGTTTTTAGTTTTAGTCAAGATTTAGTCAGTGGAACTTTTGATTTTAGTCTAACTTTAGTCATGTTTCAGTCATCATTTTCTCAGAATGATACAGTTTCATGATACTTGGTGTAAATTGAGCCCTGTACCTTTAAGAAGCGCTATGATGGGGGGAATACATGATACAATAGATACAGAATTATTTGGAATTAGCCACAACTCTGTTACTATTCAAGACCAACACCGTGTGTGTCTTGAATCATATACAGGAAGCAATAATGTTAGCATGAGACACCTAAACAACTTTACCTAAACTACCCATGACAATTCATCTTCTATGATACATATATGCTCAATAAGTCCATTTTATGACACAGGTAAAGCGTTACTGAAAGGAAGTGTTATTTCAATGTATGTCAACATCATAGGGGGATTGTTACAACATTTATTTATTTTTTTTTTTAACAAAGGTTGAGAATGACAATTACTGGTGATGGTAGCATGAGCTCGCAGTATGGCTGGACTTGACAGAATGAGAAAATCGTCATGGCAAGATTATAATCTGGTTATGTCAGTCTTATGACACTGGGTTCTACCTATATCTCCTTACGCATTACTTTTACCTTCCTTTAAAATGAGATCTGATGTTTCAGTGAAGTCGCTTAGTAAAGGGAAATCATACAGGCAAATAAATTACTTTTCCCTTCAAACTGTAAAGTCACTTCAGTGACAGATTACCATCTAACATTAAAAGAAAAAAGAAAAGAAAAGAAAAGTGCGAGGGCTGTGAGATAGTCCGGCTAGACTGGGTTTGTCTGTTTACCATAAAAAGAGTAACAAATGTCACGGCTTGCAAATCTCGCACAAAAATAACTCTGTTACAACAATCTTTTCCTTCCTTTCCGTCTCCTTATAGGTCAGGGCCCAGTTTCTCACGTCAACTCCATTTTTATTGTCTGTACAAATCCATATTGGCAGCAAATCATCATGACTTTAGGGCCGTGCTGCAGTGTTAGCAAATTGGTACTTTTATTTGCTCTTATATGGGTGTAAACATGTCTTTTGTCTTTAAGGTCCAGGATCTTGCTCCTTCTTTGAATATTTCTTGCTAATGAAATGATCTTTTTGTACTTTTCTTGATTTTGCAGTTGAAAAGTGGAATGATGGCCAAAATGATGTAGTTTTTTTTTTTTTTTTTTGTATAAATTTTACACACATCACATTATCTATATACAATAAAAAGTCCAAAATCTTTACTGTATATGTTTATGGTTGGTCATTCTTTGCATAAGTGTTATTAATAAGTGCATTCAAGGCAAACATTTGGGCAAAGGCAACAACCAACCAACCAACCACACAAACAACCAACCAACCAACCAACCAACCACACAACCAACCAACCAAACAAACAAACAAGCAGCTTGTGGCCCATTAGGGATTTAAACCAACCCTGAATTAAATGAAATAATAATAATAATAATAATAATAATAATAATAATAATAATAATA